>JANHGB010023768.1:23640-34842 GCA_026283785.1 Coracopsis vasa
AAACAGAACTATTCTTTCAAAATTTGCAAGATGAGTATTTAGATATTTTAACATGCAAAACAGAGTAATTTATTGTAAAGCAGATAAAAAACCTCAAGTAACCAAACATTCAGATGTTTATGTTTCTCTTCCTTCTTTGAAAATGGATCAGCCTTGTCACTGTAGAAACAGATCGAGATAACTTATTTATTTTATTTGGAGAACATGTATCTGTGGCCTTTGACTCAGTTTCTAAACATGACAGAGGTGTTTTTTCTTTGCAAAATCACCTCACTTCTCTAATCTGTTCTAATTATTGCTGAAGTAGCAGTAAACTTTATTTTTAGACTGAAGTCATGGCATAAATGAGTAGTTAGGATACATTAAGGTGTGCAAACAGTACAGCCCAATGTGGAGTATCAGAATGGTCAAGAGTTCTGCCATAATATTTTTAACTTAGATTGATGTGCAATACAAATTGCAGATGTTGCTTGCCTGATTTATTACAGATTCATGCACATTTGAAAAGCAGTCTACTTGGTTAGGTTTTTCTTACAAAAGGGCAGAATTAAAGTGTGAAATAAAGATAATTTTACCCATGAATTTATACACGGTAGCATCAAGTTACCACCAGGAATAAATTTACTCCTAATGCCCTAACTTTGTTTGAAAATTAATTAATCGCTTGACTGTTAGCTCACTGCACTTATTTAACCTTGTGGCATTTCTTTGTAAAGAAACAAGCTACAAATAACACTTAATTTACTGCTAAGTCTTAACGGGGCAGATGATTAACTGAATTGTTACCATGGTCAACAGATCCTCTCCAACATAAAAGTGGTAGAGGGCTCTGCACTTATGAAGGGAATGCTCTGGCTCTTCCTGGCCTTTTCTTTTTCAGTAGCAATGTCTTAAGGGATATCAACTGCCTGTGCCTTGCAGCCTGCCACCATGTCCTGATAAAGAAAGTTACAGAAGAACACTTCTAGAACCTTGGCAGGCACTTGGCAATCCAGTGCTGAACAGGCAGTGATTGCCCTGAATGCTGAAGGTGGAGAGGCAATACTCTGAAGCTGCCTTCTTCCAGCCCAGCCTTCTGTGCTGCCCCGGAGCTCAAGGTTTCTGTAGCAACATGGAATGGGAGAGGATGAAGGAAACTGGCACTGCTTCCAGGCACCAAGGGTCCAAATATAGCAGGGGATACAAGTGTAGCCCAGGGTTAGCTGTCCTGGCTGCTATTCTGAAAGCAGGCATCTGTAGCAAAGCACTAAACTGAGTTCAAATTTCTTATCAGTTCAGTCACAGAACCATAAGCTGAGACTCCCTTGCTTTAACAGCCACTTTAAAGTAAATTAAAAGCTAAGTTGTATGCAGGAAGAGAAAATCAGTCCAAAGCTATCAGAGCACCCATAATTCAGCCTCTTTGTGGGTAATTTATTGGCAGCAGCCTGACTCTTTGGAGAGCTGCCTTGAGAGAGACTGCACAAGGCACAGAGTTGCTAGGGTGAGTTTAGAAAGTTGAGGAATTTCTTTTGCACAGTGTTTTGTATGAAACTATTTCAGCTCTCTGTTATGTTTAATGCATTTCTAATGTGATTTTATAGGGGCCTGTTAACATCTCTTAAGTTCTGACATGAGGAGAAAGAAAAAAGTACAAACCCTTGGTCACATGGTAAAATAGCAGTGCTGTTACTGGGAAAAGAAACTCATTATTTTGTAGTCTTGTAATTAGATACTTTTTTTAGTATTCTGTTTTGAGATTTTATTTGAATAGTGCCTCTTCCTTTGTTTCTTTTTCAGGCAAATTACACAGATCCCCAGAGCAAGCTAAGATTTAGTACTATTGAAGAATTTGCCTACATTCGGATGCTTCCTTCGGATGTGGTTACAGGATACCTGGCTCTAAGGAAAGCAACAAGTATTGTTTCCTGAAAAGACCAAATATTGTTGTGTATTGCTTGTGAACAGTGCTAATTTTGCGAATCGTGGTGGAAACTGACTGCGGGACTGAGGTTCCTTAAAAAACTATCCATGGATTTTTACATCTGGAAATAGTTGATATGTGGATTTGAAGAACATATGGATTTAATTTTGATAAATGCTGATATTTGTTAGTTTGCCAATTTGTAAGCAATTTGGTTTGGTGAACAGAATAACTTAGACCTTAAGGGTATGTATGTGCACCATAATGTCTGAGTTTTATTAATTTCTGTAGAGACAGGATTTCATCTCCACCCTGTATATTTTATGTACTGCTCTGGCTCAGAAGAAACAGTCATTTGAGTTAAGGAAAAGGTACCAAGATATCCCAGCTTCTAAACCTGCCTTGCCAGATGCGCTTGCCACTTGGCTGTGAAAAAGGTTGTCCCATTTGTAAAATAAAGCTAAAATATTTAGTAAGTGATGCTATCGTGGTGACTGTTTATGGTAGTGAGCACTGTGGAAATGAACAGCCTCACTAAATATTTGCATTTAAGAACTATCACAACCGTAGACTCTTGTTTTAATCTAGACTCCCAAGTTCAGGCTCAGCCACCACTATCCTCCAACCACACAGCCTTCACACCCATACTCCACCAACTGCCCTGTAGCTGTGACACTTGCCTCTCTTATCTGTCTGAACCAGTGGGTGTTAGTCAGAAAAGCTGCTAGGCAAGTTACCACTTGCTGTGGGAATGCTTCCTTCCCATGTGCAAAACTGCCAAGTGGAAGACTTGTGCCATAGCTCGTCAGTCCTGAACTGCCCAGGTCACTGAGGAGGTGAGACACTGATCGTGGGACAGCATTCCTGTCTCACCCAGGCTCCATCATGGACATTGGGATCTTGGTCAAGGCCCCACTTCTCTCTAATTGCACAAGCAGCATGCAGTGGTAACTGGTTAGTGTTTAAGCTACACTTTGAATGTACTTTTCTATAGGCATGATAACTATTAGAACAGATTTTTTTTTTCTCATTGAAAGAAAAAAAATATGCAGGGTGTTATTAATGGTAGTTTCATTTCAGTTCCAAAACAGGAAAAAACAATAATGGGACACATTGTTTAGTGAAAGTCTGTGGGACTCATTCCTCAGTTTTTTTGATCTAATATTTACAAAACCAAAGTAATTTAAAAAGTCTTTGACATGCTTACAATAGATCCTTCGAAGTCCTGGATACCAGATAATGCTACAACTGTATCACGGAACAAAAAAGAATATGACAGGATATCTTTCTTCATGCCAGTAAGCATCCAAGCCACATTCTCTTTGCATCCGAGTTTTAGAATGGATGTTTTTAACTTACTTTACGTACTGAAGATATGTTTATAAGATCAGCTTAACACTGATAAGAAAAGAAAACACGTAGAACTGCTGTAAGATCATTTATGCTTTAAGCAGACAGCATCTCAGAAAACAGCATTTCACCAGCTTGTTCTCTCCCACAAATATTCTTAACATTCTTTGGGAATGACTGTGTAGGAACCCAGACTCCCTCACCATCAGAAGTGCTCCATGAACTCCTGTGCTGTATATTAAGATGTTGCTTCTCAGCTAATTTCTACAGTGTGGTGTTTATGCATTCCATTTTCAAAACCTAAGTGTCTTACTGAGAAAATGGGCATCAGAAAAGTAAATACGGCTTAGATCTGGTAAAACATTAGTGACTTGTCTCTCAGTGCTCTCTATCCATACCATGGCTTCTATATTCCCATTTCTTTTGTTCCTTGTTTCTTTCTTTGTTAGCTACTGGCCCTTTTTTCTTAGTGATATCTCACTTTTACTCATTAGGCTGTGCAGTAGTCAAGCCAAGATCGGTGAGTCAGCCACCAGCACCATTCAGCATTACATGGTCAACAACAGTTTACTGTGTGAAGCAATCAAAATGAATTTGTTTTAGCAGGAAGCTGAGGACAGAAGAGATCTAGCGGCAAACATGTACGACATTGTTCAGTCCTACTAGGCTCTCTTTGGGAACAGCGTGTGAACCTGCTGCCCTCATCAGTGCTTCTATGAGAGAGCTGAGCAATACCTCCCTTGCTGTATGTAAAATATGGATAAGTGAAGAGCTCATCTGTGTCATGGAGTAATTTTAAACCATGTTTTATTGACAGCTTTAGAAGAAGTGAAAACTGAGAAGTACATTTATATTTAAAAGTACTTACAGGATGCGATCAAGATAAACACAAGTAAGTTGAATTAAATTGAAAGGAGGACAAAAGAAAGGCATTTGAAAAGACAAGCAGCAACAAATACCATTTCAGATTTGGGAGAATATATTTTGAGTAGTAGTACTGTCATGTCTGTAAAGCAGAAAGCCAGCAGTCAGGGTGAGGACTAATTTGTTCAAGTACAGCAGTTACTATCTGTGAAGTATCACCTGAATGCATTATTTAATACAGACCACAGATGGCTTCAGCCTCACGTGCATCTGCATTAATATGTTCCCCTGTCATCCCCCTTCATTACCCTTATAACAGCTTACAGCATACCAGTTGCTAAGCTCCCACAGCAATCTCACTGACATTAATGGGAAGTGAGCTTCTCCAGCAACTCGCGAGGTACAGTCCAATTGGCAAAGCTTTACCCTTAGTCCTTTTGGCAGGTAAAAAACATATTTTCCTTGCCTTATCTGTCTTACCCCTCAGAAAGAATGAGGATGTTCACCAAAGGCCAAGCTCCTGTTCTCCTATGCAGCTACCTGCCCTGCTCACTGCTGGAGAATGTGGGGTCGCCTCCAGCTTGCTGTGGGGTTGTCTGTACTGGTTTTAAAGACGGCAGTAACTTGTATTTACCTCATGCTTGCTCTGGATGTGCTTGCTCTGGAAGGCCTGAACAAAGCAGGCAAATGCCTCTGCAGCTGTCGGCCCCAGGGCAGCAAAGCTGCTGTAGCTAAAGTGCCTGGTACAGCCAAAGCCCTGGTGCTGCTGTGATGCAGCTGTGGCAGGGACTGGGCAGCGTGGGGCTGTAGGACCTGCAGCGCCAGCTGCCTCAAGAGAAGGGGTGTGCTGAGGGCCATGAGAAGAATGAAGCTCTCAACAGCTGCAGCTGCTGCCTCCATCCTTCACATCCTCTGTAGTGGATGGGACAGCAGGATGCTGGAGCTCCAGGGTTCTTGCCCTGATTGTTCCCTGCTGGTTCATACGGCAGGTCTGTGCCCATAGAAACTTCCTGTCCCAGCCCTTTCCTCAGGGGCATCTGTACGAGGAATGACCTTGGCCCTGTGTCCTGGAAAGCAGCAAAATTCTATTCAGAAAGGACTTGGGCCAGCTCATTTCAGAGCCTGTGCGTTTCACTGTCCAGTTATTTCCCAGCTTTCTCTCATCATAGCATTCTGGATCCCTACAGAGTTGCTATATATGGGCTTCCACGGAGGACAGGAGTAGCATGCACATGCGGGGAGATGTGCCTTAATCTCCTTTAGCAGAGGCCTGTAAGCGTCAAACCCCACCAGAGCACGAGGCAATGAAGGTAAGCAAAAGGGAGGGCTTCTCACTGGTGAAGACTATCAAAGTAAAACTTAGCTAGTATAGGCTAAAAAGATTTTGTAGGTTCACCTCTCTTCAGAAGAAAGCTCAAGCTCCTGCATGATTGCAGTCATTTTCCTGAAGGGCTAAGTAATCTTTAATAAATTAGTACAATAATTTATTACTGGAAATGGGTTTTAAAGCCTCTTACAATCTGACAATGTATGTGCGTCTTTTTTTTTTTCGTGAGACAAAATGACACATAGATTTTCTTTCTGAATCACTTCGGGGCAGTGACTTTCACAGACTTGATGTCACGTTCTGGGAGAAAACCCCTGACTTGGTGCTCTTTTAAGCAAGAAAAGTCAAGTGGTATCTGTGTTGTTACTGAACACTTCAGTTGTACTAAGATGATGACACCACTAATATTAGAAGTCACAGAAACCCCTTCGTATTTTTCTCATTTTAGTATGTGTGCCCCAACAAAAAGACACTTTGCTGTTGGAGAGTGGATGGGTGGGACATAATAAAATAATACATCTACAGGTAAGAAAAGCATTTTGTTTAACTCATTTGGTATCTGTAAAGATTGCTTGACTTGGTTTTTTATTATCTGAGAAGCTTAAAAAAAATCCAGTCTTTTCAGATGATTACACTATTGTAAATCACAGCCCTCAGACAGCAATAGCAGTAATCTCTTGGGAGAAATAACAACAACACTGTTTACTGGGAAGTAGTGCTTGTGTAATTGTATACAGTTTATGACCTATGAGATCACATGTGTTAAGTACAGAACATTGCTTTCTTTGACACTACAGCCTAAAATCAATAATCTCTACATAAAAATGATAGTACTAGTGGACTAGACAATAAGTTGGTTTGGGGCTGGCTGTGGTTACTGTTTACCAGTGTGTTCTCTGGGCAAGAGCTCCTCTCATCCGCTTGCACACTGACTGCTGTGGCTCTGTTACTTGACTCCAGTACACCAGCACAACACCCCAGAAAACTGCATCTAGTTCATGGACTGTCTGAAGTCTTCTCCAATGTCCCAGATCTGGGATGCAAAAATCACTCTTCTCTCAAGTGAAGAAATCATGCACAGCACATATGAACAATACCCCTTTTCTCTGCTGGTCTTGAATCCAGAGCATACTTTGTATTAAAGGAGAATAGGTGCCCCTTACATGGGTACTTGTGTTTCAGCACAGGACACAGAGAAGAAAGTTCTCAGCATCAGGTTTTAGAAAGTCTGAAGGCAGCTGCCTACCCATACATGGGAAGAAAGCATTTCCTGCCTCATCCCATGAAAATAGATTGGTATCCTTATACATTCGGTGCATCCCTATAGATCTGAAAATCTACTGCAATAAACCCTTAAGAGAGGAGACACAGGCCTGATCTGCTTGGTCAATAGTTGGTGGGCGTTGGACACTGGGTAAGCAAGGGTAATGGGAAATTTTAGGGAACTATAGGGAATAGTTTGAATTTTGGCTGTGATCCCATTTATACCCTGAGGGACAGCAGATTTACAAGACAGCTTCTCTTGGTTCTCTTCTCCTAGAAGGAGGAGATGACTTTAAAAGGACACCAAAAGCGTGAACACACATTGCCTACATACTGTGTGTCAGGTCACTAGTTTCGCAACTAATGCATCAAGATGACATAAAGGGGACAGAAGTAGGACCTTTTAATATAATTGTCTGTTGGCCCAAATCCTCTCTCATCTTCCAGCTTGCACAACTTGGATGCTGGTAAACCCTGCATGCTCACAGAAGGGCATGAAGGAGTGACCTCACCCACACAGAGGAGTGTTCCTGTGGTCTGAACTCCATCCAAACAATTAGAGCAGTTAACTATGTGAAACCTTCAGGCCACGGCTGCTCACTAAGACAGTAGAGGGCTGGCTGCACAGCGTGTACCCCCCCTGTCCTGTGTCTACAACTGCACCCTTCACCAGGTGGCTACGCGAACATGATGGGGATGAATATGTGCAGGCAATCTCATGGTGGGAGTCTGTCTTCCAGCTCAGGCATCCACTTCCAAACAACTGGGAACAGCCACAGCCTCTACGAATGCACCTGAATAGCAGTTCTTGCATGAGGAACAACAGAGGCAGCGTGGGGTCTGATAATAACCTTAATAAAGAGGAAATCTTGGGAATTTCAACAAGAGCTGCACTTAGGCTAAGATGAGAGGACTGAAAGTGGGACTGCAGAAGCAATTGCCTGACATTATATGGCTATGCTGAAGAGAAATAATTTATAAACCACTCTGTGGGTGATTCTTAATCCTCTGAAATAACATGATGGTGGTTTTATATTTGGAATAAAGACCATAAGTAGAGCATAACTCACTGCTTCAAATTGTTCCTTTCCGGAAGGTATGTCATAGCTGGTGATGTGGAGTTGACGGCTACCATCAGTCTTGTGTGCACAAGTGACAGCAGCTAACAGGCACAAGCCTTGTTCTCCTATTAAATGGGCTTTTGTTACTGAAGATGATGGCAAAGCACAATCAACCAAATATTTCTGGCCTCTAACAACCAAGAATTTGTTTGTTACACTTAATCTCTTGTATCAGGCTGTACAAAACCAGAGGGCTAAGAAATAAGTAACAGCAATTCCCTTCCAGTGTTACATGAGCCCTTCCCAAGAGCTCTGTAAATTAAGAGTTATTACCACCATTTTAGTGAAGTACGAGATGTTCCACATCAGTACCGTGGTTTGGCCCCCTGCTTCCTGAAACCTTGGGAAATGGCACATCAAACACCACTGTGAACCCTCCCTACCCCCCGCAAATGGTTCATTTCAGCAGCTGTGTCCACATTCTTATAATTTTCCTAATAATGCATTGGAAGCCAAATTCTCTGTGGACCTTGAGATGTCCTTCTGAAGGATCACACTGGGACAGAGCGTGCAAAAGCCATTCTTCCTGTACATTTCCTGTATTCAGTGCCACTGGGACATGCAGATCTCTCCAGAGCCTTTGGGCAGTGACTCTCACCCCAATGTCTGTTTATATCTTTCATAAAAAATAAGCATAAGCATGTCTGGGTTTTGGAACAAACATCTGAATCCTGCTCTATAACCTTTCACACACATGCTCTGCTCGCTGTGCTTAACAGCCTCTCAATTAATTCCTCCAACTCTACAAATCATGGAATTGCACCCACTACAAAACAGTCACACAGACCTGGTAGTTCTGCCACTCTCCAGAAAATGGAAGAGGTGCTTTGTGTCTGTTAGGTGAAAGAGGAGACTGAGCCCATATCAAAAGGCTAAGGGGAAGCATCCCCACACTGGATAGTTGGATAAGGAGAGCAGGAACTGCAGCAGCATCCTGTACTGGCTGCATTTCAATAGCCTACAATAGCCTTTTTGCAGCGTGTGATCTGGAAAAGCACTGCATCTGCTGCTGCAGGACAGAACATGGGCAGGAGGCTGGCACTGAGCTGCTCAGCTCTGTAGAGGCTGACATGTCTTTGGGCACGCTCAAAGGCAAAGCTTCGGATGTCTGGGTAATCATCCAGGATGCAGCCAGCAGCTGTGATGCTATGGAGCACTGTGGGTTTGAGCATAGACTATTAAACTCAGTTCAGATCCCTTTTGGGGATCTGCTCCTCTCTGAAGACCTGGGAATGAGTCTTACCAACTCTGGAATTTGACTTAACACTCATATTATATGACCAGCTCACACAGCATGTGCTTCTTGTCACCAGAAGGTATCTGGTGTTGCTCTCAGTACTGGATCTGAAGTGGTAAAAGCATGAGCATTAGAGGAGGAAGAAAAAATTAACCAAGGCCAGGCAAGAGGCCCTCTTACTCTCCCAGAACTGCTCTGCCTTTCAGGCCACGTCTCTATTACCTTCATGACCTATTTAGCGCTGTCCTCTACCTCCAGTTTTTCCAAACCTGAAAAAGACACCAGAGAAGGTTAAAAACCCTGTCCTAAAACACACATTTCTAGCACTTCTCAAAAGACATAACCAGGATCCAGCAGTTACAGGTGTCCTGAAAGTCTTCCTTTGCACCTCTGCATCACTTTAGGTGGCAAAGTTTTGGTAGGAGGTGGGCTGCAGGGGTTGTCTCTATGGGAAGATGTTCAGGGGATATAGGATGCATAAGAATTACAGATGCAGTTTCCTGACCCCCTAAAGATGAATATTTGAAGTAACAGCTTGGTTTTTTGGGTCATAGTGAAGGACGGGCTTTGTTTTGTCCTAAATAGCACATACAAGTTTGACCAAGTAGTAATTATATCTGAGCCACTAAGAAATAATCTCCAAGGCATAATTAGTAACAGCACCTTCCCTTGGAGATGTGATTCCCTCCACCCTCTGCTTCCCCTCTGCTCCAAAAACACTCAACAAGCAAGCAACCAAAACCCTGCAAACAACCACAGCCCTGTGATATTCATCTTAAACATGAGACTGAAAAATAAATGACTAAGTTAATCAAAGGAAGGTGTTCATATGAAATCAGTAACATTCACCTGCAGATCTGCAGATACTGCTTACTGAAAACAGAAAAGAAGCACTAGAAGAAGAAAAATCCTAAGTGGAAAAGCAAGAAGAAAAGCTGAAACCACAAGAGGAAAGTTAATGGCCCATGTTGCAGAAAAGGCTGCCTTCTGCAAAGGATAATCAAAACGCCCGGGTGGGCCAAAGCCAGAAGCATCCTTTATAGCAGGTCTTCTGTCAAAAGGGCTATTGAAGCAAAGCTTAAAATGGAACGAGTTCATCAGAAAATCAAAAATGGCCTGACATGGAGCCAGCCAGATATCCTAATGTACAGATCCCTTTCCAACAGCAAGCATATTTCTGTTTTTCAAACTGTATGGCTACTCAAAGCTCTCAGTTACCACTTGAGAAACTTAAAACTATTAAAAAGACACACACACCCTAAAACCTTTCAGATTTCACTCAAGCAAGCACATGGGCGCTTCTTCTGTCTTAATACTGTCTCTCTCCTGCCAACTCATCTAGATTATGGGTATATATCACACTGTAACTCTATCTACACACCCCAAATGTAAATAAATGTACAAACCTTTAATGTAAATACATGCACTGAAAAGATTTTGCCAGGAACTCGGTGTGTGCGAGCACTTCAGGCTTATCTCTGGGTATCGACTTCCATTTGATTCAGCTAATGCAAATTCTCATCTAGACAAGCCCACATCCAAGCCCTCATGGCAGGCACCAACCTGCACGTCTTGGCCTCAGGCTCCTGTTAGGAAGCAGGGCTGGGGATGGCACGGTGATCTCCATCACAGGAATGCCAGGGTTTACTGGGAGATTTCTTTATTTTTCTTGGCTCAGACTTTATATACATCTCTGTACAGAACACACCCCACACGTGTATGTTTTAAATGGTGCTCTTATAAAAACAGCACAACTGGAAAAACCATTGCACCTGCATACACATGGGGCGCACCTTATAAATACTTTATCATAGTCAAGCAAATCCTAAGGGATAAACTTTGATTTTGTTTGCTGAAACAGAAAACCTGAAATTAATAATAAGCCACTAGGAGCTATTCAACAGATTGTCTATTGCAGGAAACCTTGCCAGGACGCTCAAGTGGTTTACAGCCATCTCAGATATCTGGGGAAGAGTGAAATGGGTCTGATGTTTTTGAAGTTCAGTGAGGTTTTGAGAAATCCAGACATCTGCATGTTAATCTTTGGAAAATCCTGAGATCAGCAAGACTATCGTCTGCCGCATTTAACCACAAGTTGGGCCCACTTCTTAGCAAGTCTAGAAGTCCTATGATTGCT
>JANHGB010023768.1:34942-46088 GCA_026283785.1 Coracopsis vasa
AAAAACCCCCCCGACAAACTCTTTATTTCTAATATGCACACATAATGATGAGGTTTGTGCTGCAAAACATTTGTCTTTAAATGACAGGGTACGAATATGATAATTCATGCTTTCTGCATAGCCAAGTTAACTGGAGGTGTCTTAGCTCCTGATTTAAATAACTGCAGCTTTTCACCTGCTTCTTTGTCTGCAATGTGTTTACTGCAGCTGTGTGTGCCAGCAACACAAAAAGGGGCAGGAGCAGCTCTGCAGCAAGACTCAAAGACTTGCAAAGCACTCCTCCTGCCTTTAGGTGGTCCCATTACCCAGCTACCATCACCTCTACCTTTCACGTGGTTTGTTGGGGTTTTTTTAAACAGAGGTCAAACCAAGAGGTTTGACCAAGAGGTGCCATGTGTGCACACCAGCACTTTCTGCTGACAGGCACACCTCTGAACGTTTCACTTTTCCTCTCCCATTACTTGTCCTTCCATATTTGCAAGTCAGAAAAGATCTGAATGCAGGCCCAACTCTTCATGATATTTGAGATTTTGAGTTGAGTGGGACATTGAAATAGCTCCAACCCAGTCAGCAGGGACCTCCAAATAAAAAATGTAGTAACACAATGACTTCCCTTTCAATGTAAAATGAATCATGTCAAGTGCTCAGATTTACACATTCCTCCATATGTACTAATCTACACCACCTTAACTGCTTTACACATTTCTAGTATTTACTTTGGCTTCCTACGTCCTCTGTTAATCAGGACTTATTTTTCCATGACACAGGCAGCTATCCTGAACTTTTTCAAGAAGCTGATATGACACAATCCCCTTTGGAAAATGCAATAAAATATGGGCACACCCCCAGTGCAATATCTACAGTAATTACAGTCACTGTTCATTAAAAGTGAAAATAATGGATTGTGCTGTACAGTGCACTGGTGCTGTGGCTGCAATACTGCATTGCTCCATAAGCAAGAGCAAAAAATATCCCATTAAAGCCATTTATGGCACTTGTCTCCAACAAGGACACTAATTCCAGGTTATTTGGAACAAAGAACACAGTGTGTTTTGTTCTTTTTTCATCTTTTTGCTTCTAGACTAGGCAAATTAACATTGCTTTCTTACCACAAGCCTCTGGAGAGACTGTGCTTTAAAAAGCTTTTCTGAACACTTGCACTAAAAAGCAGTCAGCCAGCTACTGAGCTTTGGAGGAAAGAGGTGGCTTCTCTGTTCATGCACCCATCTTGAAAACATGTTGCCCTGCAAGGGAGCCAAGGTGGGTAAGCAGTGGTAGGCAGAAGTACTGAAAACCTTCTCCCCTCCACCCAGAACCAGTATAGCTCATTTAAACTGCTATTTTATGCATGTCACAATGGTGATCTTGGCTGAAGACTTTCACACAACTTCAGGGTGCCTTATCATTACAACCACCTATATGTTGATTTAGACAAGTAGAGAGGCATGTCATCCCTCATCCCTCCCACTTCACATAGGGGGAATGCAAAGGCTAGCTCCTTCACCAGACAGCTCATCGCCACAGTGCTTCATGATGGAGGTTGCCTAAAACTGTAATGATAGGAACCCCACCACAGAAGAAATGTGTGTGCACTGCTAAGAGTGAGAAATACAGGAAAAGGAAAGAAATGTGGCTGCCATCCAATCTGCAACTTATTTCTATAGAGCAAATCCATTTATTTTATAAACTGTTATATTTTTAGACCTTTTTCCATGGTGGCCAAGTTTTAGTGGAGCAAAGCTTTAGTTTAGTTTCTGAGAAAAGAGCCAGAGGTTTGGTGCCTCAGCAGGGTGTGGGGAAGAGCTGAGAAAATAACTAACTTCTGCAATAGGCCTGCTCAGGACTGACCTCTAAGCCCACCCTAAGCCCAGCAGCTGCGGAGCCCAGGAGCTGAACCAGTGGTGTAACACATCTATCTGAACTTCCCAGAGCACACAGATGCTGGGCTTGATATCAGCCAGACAGATCGGTTTCCGGGGAAATACTGCCACCCTCCCCCCTCTTCCGTGCCTCCTGCCATCAAGTACAGGAACGAGCCATCTGCTGCCATTAGCTCACAGGAGCGATGCCTACATCTAAGCCGGTCACAATGTGTGCTCTCTGCAGTGCTATCCGCTTTCCGCTCCAAGCCGTGACGCACCGCGACATTCCCCTCCGGCCGGGGACTCCAGGAAGTGAGCTGTTTGATTTGGACACAGGCATGGTGACACAGACACAGGTGGCTCCATCTATTGCGACACGGGGTCAAGCCTGCTGCAAAGGGCCCTACTTTCCTCGGTTGTTTCTCTAGGGACCAGGAAGCAGGGTGAAAAGCAGGGCCCCTGCTGGAATTAAACTATAATAAAGTTCACTGCATGAGTACCTGTGCAGCCCCCTGGTGTTTCTTGATAAATCAGCCCAGGCCCCAACAACAGGGAAAGGCACAATCTCACTTCTGTACTGCATTTGGGAAAAATTACAAACCAAACTTGGAAGGTAGTTTGTGGCTGATATGCGTTTCCACTGCATACTTGTCCAAAATCCCACTCCCAGCCAACTTCAGTTGTGGGACATTTGGTCTGGTGCAGAGCTGGATGGGTACCCATCCTCTGTGGTAGGAAGTTGCTTTTGAAGCTGAAAGATGTACTTGCTAGGATGAGGGACACCTCAGGATGCATGCACTTTTGATGTTAAATTCCTTTTCCTCAGCTGTTTTTTTCATCTCTTGTTGCCCAGAGAGGTGGTGGAGGCACCATCCCTGGAGACATTCAAGGCCAGGCTGGATGTGGTTCTGGGCAGTCTGATCTAGTTGAAAATGTCCCTGCTCACTGCAGGAGGGTTGGACCAGATGATCTTTGAAGGTATCTTCCAAACCAAACTATTCTATGATCCTGTGATTTTCTGCGTAACACCCATTTTAATGTGTTTGCTGCCATCTTTTACCTGGTAGTATTTTCCTCCAGCGGGAGAAAGAGTCAACATTTTAAATGTATTTAAGGGAAAAAGAAAATCCAAAAGTCAAGCTCTCTCTCAATGATAGCGGTTCCTTCTTATTTTTCTGGGCAGCCTACTTGTCTTATTGCTTTTTATCATTTTATCCTGAATAAAATTAGATGGAGACCTCTACCACCAGGACTGAGGCAAGAGATCCACTGGCTGACTTGTCCAGGATGTCAGATGTCACTCTGAACACTGACTCTTGCAGTGACAGCATTGTTTGATTAGGATGCAGGGGGGAGGTGCTCTGATGAAAAAATGTATCTCAGAGAGGGAAACAAAAAGCGCGGTTCTTCCTAATGGGAAGTAGAGTAGGTGAGGCTGCAGTGGTCACTTCCCTCCCCTTTCTGTCTGCAGACTCCTTGGCCATCAAAACTGGTGATTCACAACTTGGAGCTCGTGTCCCCCTCACCCTCTCTCTCTTTTTCATCACTGGCCTGGGAGTGGAAAGGCTTCCCACATGATCCCCAAGCCAAATCCTGCTGAAACTTCAGCTGTCTCGTGGTGCTTTCATCCCAAATAGCTCAGCTGCAAGGCTGGCTTCTGCTATTAGGATATGTTTACATTTTCTGCTGCCTGAAGAGAATATATTTCTTGGTAGGCATTGTGAATCTGGGACTGGAAGCAGGACTGTGGCGTAAAGGACAGAAAGCCCAGTAACGCATGATTCGTTTGCTAAAGGTTTCATTTGCAATGCTCTTCTGGAGATAAAGCAAATTGACTGCCAAGCACAGGAACTGAAGTATTCAGCAAGAGTAATCTGTGTACTTGATACTTCTTCTGACCACATTTTTTACGGCCTTTTCTTATAACCGTGTCATGAATAGGTTCAATAAAAGCAATTTTTGCCTATAGGTTGCTAATGGTACCAATACCTCCAAGCATTTTTGTTTAGGATTGAAATACACTGTGTGACTGGTCACCCATGTTAAGCAATATGGTTTCTATTCGCTAACCAGATTCTCAAAGAGGCCAGGACTATCTGAAAATGATCAAAAAGGCATTGAAAGGGGATATAGGGAGAGAAGCAAAATTAGAAAATTCAGCAATCTTCTCTCCTCTTGCAAAAGAAAGTACGACATATAAGGCTGTACATGTGCAGTCCAGACTTTGAAATACCCCCTTTCTTTCTTTACTTGCAGATATGCTTGTCTGGATGGTATTTTGCTCAGGACAACTACTCCAAGTCCTGCCGTGTGCATGTATGCTTTGATTTTTCTATCACAAAAGGTGCAGACAGGTCTCATTTTGGCTCAGTTTACTGCTTTCAAACCTGAATGCCAACTTGGAGGTTCACAGAGATACTTTCTTTCATACGGCACGTACCTCATATTATTTCATGTATTTAGTGGTTCTATGAATGGGTCGTGCCTGCTTTATATAATGGTGCAGCTGGCTAAGTACAGTGCCCCAGCTGTGTAAAGGGCACAAGATCATCCAGGAGCCTGTGGATCTTCTAGGTTCCTGGAAACTTCAGGCCTCAGATAGCTAAAAGTCCTCCTCTATTGCTAACTTTTTGCTGCCACATGAACCCATAAGGAGATGGAAGGAATTGAGGCCCTTTGATGCTGTGTCCAGAGAGACATCTCCAAACTGGTAAGAAAGACAGAGGTCCTGTGCTCCCTGTCTCCTGAGGTTTCTGTCCTTGGTGTTTTGCTGCTGGAAAACATGTGTTGAATGCTCGAGGGAGAGGAGACCTATCACATGCTTTTAGGTAGAGGACCTCTCTCTTTTTCTCCTTTACCACCACAGCCTTATCCTGCTTTTGTACACACTGGTACTCAGGCTAACAAGTTTTAAAACACATTTTAAGGTGCATCTATTAGATAGCAAGGTTAATGCCCAAATTCAAGCAATAGCAATGTCAATGAACTAAACTGTCAGCCTATCCCAAAAACCTTATCAAAACAAACTGGTTACTGTCTGTGGCTTGAGGTAACTTTATATTTCATTTTGTAATACAAGCTGTGTGACTTTTCATGCTAGAGACTGCCTAGGATGTTTAAATTCACAGCTTCCATTAGTCTAAATTCACCACTTGGAAAGAAAGAAAAAAAGCACCTATATTTTGAATGTTAAGGCCTTCACTCTGCATTTATGACCATTAAATGTGTTGTTTCTTAACTCTGATGTAATATAAGTACTTGGCTTTCATAAAGATATAGGTTTCAAAGTATTTGAAAAGGTCTGCAGCATGTACATAAGCAGCTAGCACTGCTGTACGGCATCGTTTTCTTTAACTTCACAGAAGAGATGAGGAGGATTCATTTTAATAGAACGCCTAGAAAGACATTACTGTTATTACTGGTCTTTAAATGGTTGTTCGCTCTCAGTCCTGACTATAGTAATATGGTGTCAAGCTCAGTGAGTATGGATAATGTTTAAAAGTCTATGTTTCACTTATTCAAGATTGGAGAAGCTTACTTCAAAAATTATACTGGGCTCTTATTTTAGCCACTCTTAGCTTTATATTTTTTACAGTGGAAACAGATTTACACCTCTAGTATAAAGTCTCCTCAAAGCTGCTGCAGAACTTCAGCAGCAAGGATAATACACGCAACCTCTCAGAAAGCAAGGCAAACAAGAAACAAAGGAGAAAATATGCAGTACAGAGAGGCAAATACTGAAATACATAACCTCGCCAAACCTTGACTTACGTAACCAGCTGTTTGAGAGCACTTCATGTGTTGCAAAGACATTGAATGCGAAATGCTAAATCCTGTCTGCCTCTGCTACTTATACAGGTAATCTTCAAGGGGGGCTCAGGTGACTCAAATACTGTGCTGCATAAATGCAACTGGAAGTTTAAACACCCTATGTGGGTTTCAAACCCTCCATCACAACCTCTACAATGCTCTAAATGGTTTCTCAGGTAAACGGTAGGGTCGTCCTAGAATATTATATTACGAAAAGTTACACATTTTAAATGAGGATTTGGTTAAAAACCCAAATAAAATCACTTGTACATACCAGGTAATAGAATATATGTATTAAACTCTTTAAAAATAGTGAATGAAGAAGAAACCAGTAAGAGTGCACATTATCTGTGCCACAAATTCAATGACAATACAAAATATGATACGGAATGGAAACTGTCAGCAAAATACGTTTACTGGGCACCAAAGCAGAAAATACGTTATCATTTGCTTGAACCAGCCTAAATAAATATCTGCCCAAGAATAAACCAATTTACAAGGAGACCTTCCTCTCTGAAATGGGGCTATGTGTTTAACACTTTTTTTTCTTCATACTGTGTTTGAACTGGGTCACATACATTCCCCTTAAGACGACATTTTAGCACCTATTTATAGAATCTCACCCTGTCTGCCACATCTTGTTTCAATTAAAATTTGATCTTGAAACAAGGCGGAAGGATGAAGATGGGGGGACCCTGTGGTACTGGCTACTGACGAACTATTATAAGTTTATACTGCACTTTGAATGAAAGCGAAGGCTTGCAGGGAAATCACCAGTCAGAAACACTGCCCCAGAACAGCCTCCTTCTGCAGCAGGACGGTCCCAGAAACCTCCTCTCATGCCACTGGCCACCGTGCTCTCCAAGTCTTTATGGAATCACTTTCAGCTCTGTCAGGTCTGCTGTTCGTGTGCTTTTTGCATTTTTATGCCATGCTTCTTGCCCCATTTCTCTGGGTTTTTCAGAGTGTGATACCACTTTCTAGGCTAGACCAAGCTTTCCCATTGCAGACTTTTATATAGGCAAAGCTCTTTGTGGATTCCTCTTTCAAACCTGCCTCTGGGACATGGGTAAGTTCTTCCAAGTGTGGATGATCTCAGGAATCCTGTCTGTCTTAGGGTATTTAATCAACTTCTGCATCTCTCCCTTCCACCCCAACAACTCCAGTTCACCTTTCCCAGTCCCTAGTGATCTCAGCCTTCACAGTATTTACTGCCACTTCTCCTTTACACAGGTCTCCTGCCTGCAACATTACCTCTGGCTGCCTCCCAAGTCACCTACGTCCTTCCTGAGGAGGAATGAGCTCTATTCCACATTTCTGGCTGGCTCAGAGTGATGTGTCCGAACATAAGCAGGGTAAGAAATGACAGAAAACTGGGAGAGGAAAGACAGAAAGAAAGGTCAAAAGACCTAAAGAGATAATCTGTGAATTTATAGCTGTTGCACTCCTCTTGCAAAATAAAGCAGGCTGCATATGGTGCAGTTCAGACTTTAAAAGAGCTGTGCTTTGCTGAGAAGGGCAGAGAGATCTGCCTCAGGGCAGCTGGAAACTCCTTCTGGTCGACCTCCATTTCCACACAACTAGGCAGAGCCTTAGTATGTATCGATCCTTTGCCCTCTGAAGTGAGAGTGGAATCAGCCAGCTGGTTCAAAACCCACTGGAGAAGTGGTGGAGAAAACTTTCACCGTATCTATGTAAAACCACCAGCACTGTAGCTGCCTCTACCCTTGCCCAGCATTAATGTGGGAAGCAAGACAATTCAGGAGCATTGCCCTGGGCTGCCAGAACACAATCCTGGTCTTGAATCCACAGCTGCACCTCATCACAACAGAGCAGCCAAAACACACAATGTAAACTTCATACCTGGCCTGAAGAACAGAGAGATGCTTTGGGCATCTCCACCTTCAGTCCTGGCGGACCAGCTGCCCCAGGCCACACACCTCTCCTTGGCATGCCCTACCCTCCAAGGTCACAGCAGCCCCAAGCTGTCCTCCCTGCTCCTGCATCCCCCGTGTGTGTGGTCTCCCCATCCCAACTCTCCCTCATAACTGTGTGCATCCATGCATTGACCTGAGCCTCTGGTGTCCCCCTTCTGCCTCTTCCATTACCCCAGACATGCGTGCACACACACGCGCACACACACACACACACTCTCTCTCACATTTCCTTCCTCCATTCTTCTGTCTCTGAAGTTAGACAATTTTAATGTTTTTATGTTAATTGCTTTTGAATAACAGCCGTTGTGGAAAACAAAAGGTTTCCCAGAGCACTGGTTTCTTTGGAAACGTTCCCATGGCCAACTACAAGCTGAAATAATAACAATAATAAGAAAATTTCCACAGAAGTATATACAAGTTGTGGGGTTCTCTTTGGTTGTTTGGGATTCGGTTTAGTTTTTGACATTTTCAGACCAGCTTTGCCCTCCAGCCTCCCTATCCCTCACTCAGCCAGGAGAAAGGCACAAAGTCGAGTCTCATTGCAGCCTGCTTCGATACAAGGAGAGGCAGCTGCCCTGTTTACTGAGAGCACCCTTGGTGCATAGGGGCAAGGAGCTGCATGGAAAGGCTGCCTGCCTTGGCTGGCATTCCTCTGTTGTTAAAGAGCACAGGAAATGATGGTCGTTTCTGAACCGGAAAAATGTGCAAGCAAGCTTCGGCTAACCGCAAGGAACTAAAGTACACGGCAAGAATCGCAGCGCTTATGGCAGGAGGGGAAAGCTGACAACTTCTGATTCATGGGCTGTTAAAGATTATGATGCTGCCAGATACCATTATGGAAATGAAACCACAGTTTCAAACACTAAGCAGGTAACTGCTTCAGCAAATAAATGCAAGGTTCGCTCTATTTCATGTGTTTGTATATGAGGTGATGGTGAAATTGGGCTTGTCCCAAAGAGCCAGTGACCCTTTGCAGGGGTGAAAAGGGATTGTAAGGGCCAACTCACATGCAGAGTGGTACAGCCCCTCACTAGCTTGCCTAGAGCCAAGCCTGTTGAGTACAAGCCAAGCCTGCATGTGGAGTACAAGCATGCTAAAGTCTGCCTTAATCGCACTCCCATCCCCATGGTCTTCTGTAGCTTTCTAATGTTCCTTTCTGCCTCTAGAAAGTGAGGGTCCAAGACAGTATACGGACACTGGGACAAACTGAGCCAGTGCCTACCTTACAGCCATTGAGAATGGGTGAAAGACTAACAACCACACAAATGCAATCCTACCTTTTTGCCTTTGTGTCTGATAGTCACAAACTCCAAGATTTCCCTCTCTGTTGCTTCTTTTCTCAGCTTGTCCCATCTTCCTCTGTTATGCTCCGTTCCACAGGCAGCTTAAAAAAGTCGTTTAGAAGGTGCTGTAAAGGAAGGCATACGTTACACACTATCATGTTTCAGTGTAGGATTTTTCTCACAGCATGCACATAATGTTTGTTAACTACTAAAATATCACAAAAAGTACCACCATCTCATATGGTGAGTTGGCAAAAAAAAGAGGAAAATCAAATCAAATCCTAGCTTCCACCAGTGACTGGCACGCTTGGGGGCTTGGCAAGGAAAGCCACTGCTGAACTATCTTCTGCCAGCACAGAGATTTCCCCTCTGGCAGCACTGTCACATCTGTGCCTCGGGATGTCTGTGCCTGAGACTGCCAGCAAAGAGGGGGGAAAGGGAAGGAGGTTTTGCTCGTGGGCCCACCTTTGTACCAATGGCACCGTGGCACGTGTAGGGTGGAGGAAGATAAAGGTGAGACTTGGTGCCTTTTACCTTCTGAGAGGGCTAAAGGGCTTCACAAAGGTGTTCCCCACACACTGCCACAGAGAGGGTGCTGTCAAGAATGTTGATGGAGTCCTCTACCCAGCTTTTCTCATGACCAATTCCTTTAAATCACAGAGGACATGAAAAGGAAGGGCAAGGAAAGGAAAAGAGCACTTGCAAGTTGAAAGAGAGAGAAGCCCAGCAAGCAACAGCTGTTAAAAAATAAGCCCCCAAAGGCTGCAGGTGCTCGTTTCCTCCAGGTTTAAAGCAAAGCTCTCAAGAAGCATGCTGGAGGTTTGTAGGGGTTCTTGGAGCCAGCTGGAGACCATCAGGTATTCCCAGCCTAACCTATCAGCTTGAGGACAAAAAACCTGAGGACATATTTTTACCCCTTTAACAAAACATTTCCTGTGTTCAGGATAGCCCTGGTCTGCCTGCTGAGTAAAAGTTTCATGAGGTTTGTACAGCTGCCTATGTTGATTCCACCTGCAGTGGTAAAGCAACCTTCCTCCTGAGCCAGGTGAAAATATGGTTGCTAAAATGAGGATCCATACAAACAGCATTTTGAGACTGAGCTAGTTGTTAGAAAGGAGTTTGTATTTCTTTAGGCACACAGTGCTTGCACTATGTTAAAAAGGAGACAAACAGCTTGCTATGAGCCCACCGTGCTTGTTTCATACTCACTGCCTGCGCATGCATGCAGTGTTGAGCCACTGAAAGGATGGTAAGATGCAGAAGGATCACAGCATTTCAATGCCGCTTGAAATTGTTTTATGTCAGCTCAGGCCCTGCTCTCTTCTAATGTGTGCAGCTCTGCACCCAAAAGCTGGCTCCAGAAGCCCTCAGTAAAAAATTCCTTGCCCAGATCTACTGATCTATGTAGCCTCTACTTATTCCAGCAGAAGTTTGGCATGTATGGCCAGAGACGCCATAGACTCTGGTACTGGTATTGCAGCAGACCATTTACACAGACACCAGGGTCCACATTCCCGAAGGCACTCAGACATTGCATTCCATACATCTACAGCCACAGGGATCAGCTTCCTGACTGTCATGGGCCCTTGTCCCTGCAGTGGCTTTCTCCTTTCAGATCGTAGCAAACAGGGAGCTGGTATCAATCTGTATCTTAATTTTATGTCTCTGAGTACCATGTAAAGGTAAGTCCCCAAAATACGTGATAGGTAAGTGGAAGTTGGAAGGGTCAACCGTGAAGACAAATACTGGTGAGCCTGAGGTTATGAACCTAGAGCTGCTGAGCAAAAAACATGTATTCATTCAGAGATGGGAAAATAAACAGAAAAATCAATACACTGTGCCTCTGTGCTGCACATATCCAGATGAAAACTATTAAAATGCATCTCGCCGCCTGTCGTGCAGACTTAACAAAGCATAAATGAACTCTGCTACTCTATTACACTGCAGGCATGGAAGAGGGACGTATTAATGTCAGACACTGAAATGGGTGAAGTAGCCAGTCTGGCTTTGCAGATCAGCATGAAGCAATATGAGACAAGTGTCAGCCATGTGTATGCACTGCTGCAGAGCACAGATGGATCTGCACAGTGGCAATGTATGCCCACTGCAAGCTGGAGAAATGTGGAAAGGGGTGAGCATGCCTGAAGATGTGTAGAGATCCACAGCAGAGAGAGTCTATACAAGAAACCAGCAGTGTTTCCCCCATTCCTTCCCAAGCCATCTGCAAGTCTTCAACTTCATCTCAGCAGTTTGT
>JANHGB010023770.1:0-19411 GCA_026283785.1 Coracopsis vasa
CTCTCCTCTCCTCTCCTCTCCTCTCCTCTCCTCTCCTCTCCTCTCCTCTCCTCTCCTCTCCTTTCCTCTCCTCTCCTCTCCTCTCCTCTCCTCTCCTTTCTTTCTCACTACCTATTATCATTTGGAACTGACCAGAAAATAAGTGATTTGACCCTTCTGTTAAAAGGAAACTGACATGATTAGTTGTGGTCAATAAGTAATGGGTTTTTCAGATAGGAAAGAAATTTGGTTTGAGTCAAACCAAAAACTAAATTTGTCCAAGTTCACAGTAAAATGAACAAAGTGAAAAAAAAGTGGTTTGGCTCAAGCTTTATGTTTCCTGTAATCTGGAATGAAAATTTTTCTCACACTGTCAGATTGATTAACCCTTTTACTTAACTTTTTTTGTTTGGTTTTGGTTTTTGTTTTTTGGGGCTTTTTTTAAGATTGGGTTTATTTTGCTAAAAGGAAGTATCAAATTGGGTTAGTTTTGCTGAGATGAACTTGAACTGTCAAATGCAAAAACTCAACACTTCTGACTCAAGAGGTTTGGCATTTAATTATTTCCTCTTTGCTTCTTCTCTTTCTAAGTCAAACCCAGTTGACAATTTGATGTGGAATTTTCAAAGGAAAGGACTGTCTTCGTAAAAGAACATGCTGTAAGCAGTTTACTACTGGTAAATAGTTCAGCTGCAGGAATTAGTAGCAATTCCTTACATGAGTGAGAGTTTTGATCCTGCACTGAGGTCAAAGCTCCTCCATTTTCTGTATCAAAATGTCTGCTATTCTGGTCTATAGCAGAACAACATGAGAATTAGGGCCTAAAAAAGTTATTACTGTGATGTCTGTGTCTGTTACTGTTTCAGCACTTCTATTCAATGAAAGATGCTAACAACTTCATCAACAGGAGCTGGCAGCCCAGTGGTACCCCAGGGATGGCTGAGTTGGAAATGGAACAAGTAATGATACTCCACACTGTAGCTAAGGATTTAACACCAATTAAAGAAGAAATACACACAAGCAACTTAGTTTGCCATCTTAAAGACAGAGAAAGACAACCACAGCAAATAATTGGAAGGCCACTGTCAAATTCACCTACTTACTTGGAAGAGGAATATTACTCTAATTTACCTTAAAGAATGTATCTGAGAGCACTGACAGTGCCAGCTTTCTGCGTGAGCTCCAGTCAGTAGTGGCTGTATTTTCTGACGTTTCCCATTCTTTGATCAATGCAATGTCCCAAAAAGAATAATTTCCAAGTACTAGAAATGCAGAAACACTGTCAAAAACTTGTATTAATTAGTATGTTCTGTGTGCGGCTTTCAACTTACATCTGGATGTTGATGTCTTGTTTTATTTGCTCTCTGGTTTAACTTCATGGTGTACTGTTACAGCAATAATAGGGACCTGTACTATATTTTCAGGGCTTTTCCTGGTGGATACTCAGAGATACACAGTCATTAATATTCAGAACATGGTGTGCACTCACATTCAGAAAGCACAGTCATTTGATGGTCTGACAGGCAGGACTGCAAAAATATTTGTCTTCTTTTCAAGAGCAAGCCCATGCCTCTGTATTTGAAGGAGAAAGTTGTCTGTTTCCTTGTTAATCAAATGTTGTAACTGGAAAACTTTCCTTTTTATTGCAGTATTCCTTGAATCATATTTTAATAGCTGCAGGGAAGCAGTGAAATCAAATGAAAGGAGGATGTTAGGAACCAGAGGGGGAAAAAATACGCTGCAGTTTTCAGCTGCAGAGTTTGCTGTACAGTGGTGATCAGCTGTTTGAACAAGCCACAGATGTGGAGCACATGACCACAGGTGAAGACATGATGAGGAAGAGTGTTGATGTCTCTGCTTGCAGACAACATCCATCTCCAGCATCTCCTCCACTCAAAAGCATTTGCCCTTTTGTTTAGCCAACTCCAGCAACCTCTGAGCGGTTCACCCTCTCTGCCTTGATATCCCTAGCATGGGGGGATTAACAGGGCTGCACAGCCAAGGCACTAGGATTTGAATATCATCACTGCAGGTGGGGATATGGTAGGAACAAAGGTTAAACAGTTCGGGCTCCCTGTCCTTATCAGTTCCCACTGAACATCTTTTTTCATCATATTTTTGTGCTATAACCCACAAGATCTTTGGCCTAAGCAAGGTCTTCAGGTTCACGCAAGCCCCCTCAGGTTGTTTGATTCTGGACATGTGGAATGCTGTGGTTCATGCCTAAGGTGAAAGTCAGATGCCCAGATATGAACACCTAATGAGTCTTTGAGACTGAGGGTACTCACAATTTTTGCTTGGAAGCTGGTCAGCATTTCCAGGGGTCCTGTACCTTTTGGGACTAGCAGCCAGAGCAGTACATCCTTACCCTTCTTGTTTGTAGGTATACTATGTTTAGGGGTTTTCTGCCAAGTAAAAGCATAATGCTTTTGATTATGGCTATAACCCTTGCTAAGACCCACCACCTTAATATTTATTTTTCCTTACCCCAGTGATTTATTTCCTTTATGAGTAAATGTCCCTGCTTGCAATTTTCTTCTAATACTAAACTCAATCCCTCTTGTGCTCACATGGTGTTTGGGAGTTACTGCCCTGCATGGAAGACTCAGCTGAGCTATGAGGTGGTGACTGTAGCTGTATTCACAGATTCCATTTCCAGGTGTTGAACTGCAGCTGTGGGAAAGGTAACTCCTTCATCTCGTCCTGTTCATCTGTCAGCACAAAATTTAGGCTTTTACTTTCATCCTCACAGGGATTTTCTTCTTTTAATTTTTGCATTTGGGTGGTCACATGTTAACAGATCCATCTGATCTAGAGATCATCTCTGTCAGCAAATGCATTTGCTAGCTGGTTATTGAGTCAGCCAGAGAATCAGTCACAATAAATAAAGGATGAAGGAAAATTCTTGCTTCCACTCACAGGAGGACAAAAAAAGGGGAAACAAATACATAAACCAAGAAAGGACAGTGATCTGTCCTGCCTGTGGAAGAATCTGTCATTTCCAATTGACTATTTCTAATGCAGCCAGCTTTTTCCAAAGCATCCTCCTCCCTTGCAATTCATTAACTTCATTTTTACATAAAATTACAAGGCAAGAAAAAATATACTTAGCAACTCAAGGATGGCATTTTTGTTGTGACACTTGTTAGCTTTGTTTGCCTTGAAATGTAACCTTCTAGCATGAGTTCAAACAAAGAGGCAAAGAATACGTAAAAGGCATTAGTGTGTTATGCTGGCTCAGTCAGAACTATAAACTGACTCTGTTTCACATCAGTGAAAAGGTGCCTTTTGGTAACTACTGAGTGGAGAGGTTTCAGATTCTGGGATGCACCTTAGCAGCCCCAGCAGACTCCCAGGGTTTGGACACTGCTGCTGTTCCTGTAGGCTGCCAGCAGAGAGAGCAAAAGATGTCCAGACCAAAACTATTAAGTCAGTTCTGCCTTGTACCCTTGATACACACTGCACGAGGAGCAGGAAAAAGTGTTTCCTTATGCCTTCTAGGGAACACAGGATTTTCTCATGCATTATAGAAAGCAGGTATAGTTCAGATACTTAACTGCAAAGAATATGGTACATTTAACCCTTTCAAAAATGTACTGCAAAGAAGACTGTCACACAAGCTGTGACACTATGTGGAAACAACCACTGTGATTTATCTAGTTGAAGCTCCTGCCAGTACTTGAATTTCATCCATCCTAGGGCATGACCTCTCTCCATAAGGTAACTGTATGATGCCACCACTAGGGGATATGGACAGCCTTCAATCTTTCAATGTGTTCATTAAAAGTTGTTGACAGCTGGGCTCTGTGTTTGCATCAGTCTGTAGGCTGAAGCCTTGACTATTGACGCAGTCTTACAAACATATAAAATTGCAGTTGCAATTGATAGCCTATGGCTCATTGCTGTGGCTGTACTGGTTCAGGAGGGGGGTGGTGTTTCTCTTTCAGCAGCAATGGCTCTCAGCATCATCCTGCTCAGAAACTCTTCCACTTGCTACAGTGTGAAACTTTTTGGCACTTCATGTTAGCAAAAGCCAAAAGGGAAAGGATTTGGCCTGACAAATGGAATCAGCATTCAAATAGCAGTCAGTGTATGCTGATGATGTTGCTGGTGCTTCAGTTCTACATAGCCCCCAGTCCAAAGCTGAGAAATAACTAGTACAGAGCGGACTTGGCAGACTGGGAGCACAAGGTGAGGGGAATGACTGAAAGTGTGTTTTTTTATCCCCCTTTTCTCTTTTATAACACTGAGTAAGAGCACGTCTGGTATAGATTAGTGTTTATGAACCAGGCGGTACTAAGCCTTTAGAAAGGGGATTTGGCCAGGGTCTTACGAGGTGGCTTGTTAGTTTATACTCTTCTCACACAAAGATAGAAAACAAAGCAAGGCCTCTTCAGAGGTTTATGGGGTGAGCTGCCAACACCTGCTTTCCACAGCAGGCAGACGGAGGGGCCACCAGGCTTGCCATGCTGAGTTGCATTGATGGGTGATGCATGGACCCCACCAAAAAGTTTCCAATGAACTGACCTTGAGGAGGAGCACAGAAGGGGGGACAGCGAGAGAACACATCCACAGTGTAGATCAGGAGTCAGAAAGCGAAGGCTTCTTCTGCTGCAGCACTTCATAGCATCGTTTTAACTGGGTTCATTATATGAATTACTATACAGTACTTCTGATAACCCTGATATTTGAAAGGACAGAAAAGTGAATGGTTTCCAAGAATAGTCACTTGAAAAGCAAACTAAAGTATGTAAAATGTAAGTTAACAACAGAAGGAACAGCCATCTTCAGTTTTGCTGCCATCAGCAGTAAAATGTAAATTTCTGTAGGCTGAATTATTCAAACCTTGGGGTCAGAATCAAGGGAAAAATGTTCCTGAGGTCAAGCACACCATTAAGTACATGTAAATTCAAATAGATGAAGATTCAAGATCATAGAATCATAGAATCGTAGAATAATTAGGGTTGGAAAGGACCTTAAAATCATCTAGTTCCAACCCCCCTGCCATGGGCAGGGGCACAGAGATCTTGTTCTTAAATTCATTCAAAAAAGATATTTAGTTACTATTTTCCTCCAGATTTTCATTATGGCTTCACTCTATTCACTTTCTAACATTTCATATTTGTGTGAAAACAGCAACTCAATTAATTTAGAATTGGAGAGTGAATGAGAAAAAGAGTGGGGATTGCACTCCAACCATAATTTAAATATTTGGTTGATATAGTCTTGGCCTGAACTGAATTGATCTCTCATGAGTTTTGCAATCCTTTGTATCTCTGCAAATAAGATCACTTGGAGGCCTACATGTGGATTTAAATCGAAAACTTTGTGTACCCACTTTGGGGGAAAAGAATGCTTGCATTTGTTTCATTCTCTGATTTCAATGCTGGTCTAAAATATCATTGTGTGAGCTATGATACCATGAAGAAATTCTGGAAAAAATTTTGAAATCGTGTTCCTTTTTTTAATGTTGATTTCATTTTGTTAATTTTATTCTGATTTCTTCAAATCAATATGATAAACCATGAAAGACTTGAAAGTACTGACCAAGTAATTGAAAACCTTGTTCTTCATTTAACGTGATACTATTTTGCATGCTACGTGAAATTACATGGTGACATTTTACCTGGGTGCTCTTTGCCATTGCCTCCTTTATTTTTCATTGCATTTTGAGCCAAACCTCTAAGGTTCATCTAACCTTCTCCTCACCTCAAGGAAGCTGTAACAGTGCCACAAACTGAAGCCAGCTGGGGCACAATTATACCTCTTTAAAGTGGAGTAGTGTACTGGGATTCTGCATTCACATTAAAGGGTGCTCAAGCTCTTCCTCCATGGTGCTGGCTTTGCATCTCCCACTTGTCACTGCTTGGCATTTCTGACACTTTTGCTGAAGTTTTCTCATGAGATTTTGACGGAGGTCCCAAGATCACAAAAGTTGAACTAGAAGCTAAGATTGCTGTTAAATATCCCTTTTCTCCCAGCAGTGCCACAAACACATTCTGTGACAAAAATGTTAGGGAAAGCAATGCCATAGAACAGGAATGGAAATCTGTAACCCGGAGGAAACATCAGTAAATCTCTCTAACGTCCACTCCCTCGTATCTGGAGGAAGCATGGTGAAGAAAAACGTTTAGATTCTTGCATTTTAAGTTGCAATCCAGGAAAATGTATTCCAACATGAGAGCAATTGGCATTACTCAGGAAAACTGGAAAACTCTGAAAACCTCTGGTTGTGTTGACTGATGGTGTCACAGGTGTTGGAGTCTGAGCAGAACTAAGAATTTTAATTTACAAACCTGTAACTCAACAACTACTTTTATGAAATTACTTTTATGATGAAACATAGACAGCATATATATAAAAAAAATATGTATTTTATATACATGCGTATATATTCATTGCCCTCCTCCTTCAACAAGATGTGACAGTTTTTCTACTCTCATCTATCATAATAAAGGGCTTTACAAGGGGGTGCATTGCCTTGCTCCCACTTCTTTACTGTGGTAGGTGACAGGAGAAGGCTCCTCTTGCTGTTGTTGGGACACTCCTTATTGTGAGACTCTTCTAGAGCTGGGATCTGACTTCAGAGGGTGTATAAAGAGATATCTGCTATGGAAAAGAAATTAAAAACTGATGATAAAAAATAAAGAAACAATATGCAGAAATGCAGATTGCTGCATATTCAGGAGAGCCTGGAATTTCCTTGTACATGTTTTCAAGTTATTTCCTTAGCTATACTATATATAAGAAGGAGGCATTGGGCAGCATGACAAAGCTTTACAGGGAGACTCAAAGCTCCATTCAAGCCTAAACCAGCTAGTGTTCGTGCACTGCAAGAAGTGATTCTCTATCTGCAGAAGAATATACAACATAGGAGGTCACTTACACCTTTGTCATGTGATCCAGGGAAAGTTAAATAGTTGGTAAAAGATGAAATGCATGTGATGGAAAGAAGATGAAGGAGATTACTTTCAACTATAAAGTTTTCTTGAACTTCTAGCCTCAATTACTGGGCCTAATGGGCACCTTCATTTGTTTCCCATTAGCTGTAGAAAGGGAGGGACAAAATACTGCCTTTACCTGAACCACAAGATGAAACAGCCCTCCAAGCGCTGAAAAAGTTACTGGATGCATTCTGTTTCTTGAAGTTAACAAAACATGAATTAAAAATATGCCAGCTTAACTTTTTTTCTCTAAATCTCTATTAATTTTTATTAATGACACTGGAGCGGGACTATTTTTTAGTACTTTCTCATTAATTTGAGATTGGTGACCCTCGTATTGACAAAGGCAGAAACCTGATTAACTGAGCCAAACACACACAAAAAAGGTGTTTGAAGACAATGATTAAGTCCACACAGGCCTGAGTTGTATAGGACCTAAAGATTTCTCCTGAACTAGTATTTGATGTTTGTCTGCTGAATAAACTGCTCAGTTTTCATTAAGATCATAATTAAGAAAAACCACAGGCAAGGAATTACAATATATATTAACAACATGTATTATTACACTTCAGAGTGCAATACAGAGTGTAACATTTATGAGCATAAGGAAATAATGTACTTTTTTGTAATTATTATTTGCAATACTTGGTGCATAAAGCATGTAAAGCATATCTATTCTAATAACCCTCAGTGAATTTTAAAATACAGCACGAACTAAATACTAAATATCTTGGCTTAGTTTGTTGCTATTTTTTTTTTGTCATGAATGTTTTACTCTCTGAAGGAAGCTTACCTTCTAATTTTTCAGTTTTACATTTCTTTTCCTTCATATATTATGATACACAAACCCTGAGACAGAGTAATCATTCTATGGCTGTGTCTATAGTCACAGTGTAGCCGTATTGGAAATCTGTGGTTCAGGGGATGGTAACATACAAGTTGAGGTGCACCTGACAAAGTTTTCTCAAAAAGAAGAATAATCTCTTTTTAAAGAAAAGCTTTCTAATCTAAAAGAGGCATCTAATTGTTATTAAAGCGTATAACATAGTGCTCTGCTTCATCACTGAGATTATTTATCTCAACCTGTTTCACTTAAAAAATAATCCAAATTGTTCCTAAAATAACCATCATATTATTTATTTTGTGAGAAAAAGCAGCTGAGAGAAATAGTGGAAAGTACAGGTAGTACACTGTTTGCTACAATTAAATTGTATGGATAAATAAAAAGCCAAGTAATCACCTTCATGTAGACATTACTCATTTATATTTCTGAATATCTGAAAGAATATTCCTGCAGTCAAGACACTGATGGCTTCACATTTCAGTTACATGTACTCAGTGCAAAACACTGTCCTAGTCCCCACATGAAAGACATTGATAACACTTCTCTGATTTCATAGCTGTTAGAAAAATCACACTCACTAATGGCCATGAAATAACAGGATGCTCAGGAAAAGAGAGGGGTGGCACTAACAAGGAACAGGAATTCACCCATGAGATTATAGTACTCTGTTGCCCTAGACCATGCAGAATTGCAAACCAGATCTCTCCCTGTGGACTGGACCATTTGAGAGGACTCCAAAGAAATTTCACCTGAGATTTGCCATATATTTGTAAAATACAAAAGTGGTTTTCAGTGTCTTTCTGCTCAGACCTGTGGTCCCTCCATGCCACCTTTGTGCCCAGAGCACAGAAAAGCTGAGATGTGCTCCTGGCAATGTCGCAGTGTGTATGCCACATTTAGAATGCCAGACCACAGTGATTAGTGAAATCTGAGCTAGGTTTACAAGAATAGAGTGGGGTTTGTATATCACCACATGGATAGCTTTGGCATGCTGGATTTCCTATGAACAGCTCATACTAGCTCTCTTACTGCCAGAAAAATAGTCTGGAAATCTTCTTGCAACATCACCATGATAATGTACTATGTCTCCATAACATTTTCAAACTTTATGGCATGCTGCCTACCGGAAACAGCCAATAGGCTGTAGCCTGTGGTAGTACCGCAGCTTTTAATCTATGATTTTATTAGACACAAAGCCTTTAGATATTCAAGCTTGTTTCAAATTTGTGTGTAGATGTCAATGATGAATGCCGAACAAATTGTCAGAGTTGTTTAGAAGAGCTTTGATTTCTGCTTCCAGTTGGACACACTCCTTTTCTGGGATATCAAGCACTGGGATGCAATTTAGAAAATGGCAAACCTCAACTTCCAGAAACTTGCACTTTACATAGAGTACCTTATACTACTACTGGCAAAACACAGGAGACTCAGAATTCTTACCCTAGACTTAAGTCCTTCTGCATTTATGTGAAAAGGCCTTTCCTCTAATCAGTTTCAGATTCTTTTACAGAAGAGCCACAACTTAGTATTTTCATACAATTTAAAAAATTATAAGAAACACTGTGTTCCTTGTGTGGTGTTGGTTTGTTTGCTGGTTTGGGGGTTTTAAAATATTATTATTTTTATTTATTTTCTGTTTTTCTTAGCAGATTTGATTCAGGAAGCATACTGATATCAGATTAAGGATCTGACTCCTGGTTACTCTTAGAGACAAAGATCAAGCAATAGAACCCATTACTAATATTGATCACAGTAGTAGCAATGCAGAGTATTTTGATTAATATTGTATCGATAACTTCTGCATCCAGATAAGGTCTTAAATAATTATTATTGAATAAAAGCAGTGTTTTGACACTCCCAGGGCTGGAGTAAATCTTGGAGATCATAACCAAGGTGTACACACAAAAAGGCTGAAGGATCTATCAGTCCTTTGAGATTTTTTTGACTGTGTCACATTGCATAGGTTTATGTTCTTCACAGCGCCCTGGCATTGCTCCTTGCAATGGCATCCTAGCTGTGGATCAGAAATCTTCATGTCAAAAAAAAAACGATGGACACCACCACTTCCATTTTAACCAGACGTTAGATCTTACAATATTTTGAACTGACCATAAGGGTTATTTATGTGAACAAATGCATCACATCATTGCCATCAGTTTACATACACTTACATTTACAAGTTTGCCAGCAGCTGGAAAATACTGTAGTGTCTCTCCAAGTTTCAAATGCAATATTTAGTGGCTTTTGACCTTCATACATCAGGACAATGAGGACTGTAGTCTGTTTTACCAGCTAGGGAATTCAAGCCTGTACAGCAGCCTTCAGTGGAATGAGGACATTTCTGGGCCACAGGATTGTGTCTGGTCTGAAACACCACCTGGTCTCATTGAATAAATTGGTCTATTGTCTTTTTTTATCAGGGCTTTAACAGTGACAAAGTGAATGTGGAGATTGAATTCAAACAAAACAAACAGTTCAGATAGATTGTGTGTTGTGCCTGAGAACCCTGGAAACAAAGAACCAAAACCGATTAAGCGTTATAATGACTTAAAGTACGACATCTGTGAATGTATCCAAAAAAGAGACATGCATATAAAAAATGTGGGAATGGGTTGTTTATATAAGCTTGGTTAAGTATGAAACAAGGATCTAGCTAGTCTCGTAGTATTTTCTTTTCTTTAAAAATGAAGGAGATACACAGTCAGGAGTCATTGCAACATTAATAAAGGTGGAGATCTTTTCTTTAGCCCCATCATACACTCTTCTTTCCAACTACATGTTAGAGTGTCTGTTGACAGGTCCCATGTTTATGGTTTGGATCCTGCAACAGATCATTTTTTTCCTTCTCATTCATGACGTTTCCCAACCATCTGGATAGTAATGGGTCTACAAGTAATTTCATATTTTCTGAGGCTGCCTCCAGCCAAATCAGTGTAGAAATAATGGCAACCATTTGGGATAAAACATATAATGTCAAATTCACCCAATATGACTGATCAAAGGCACAATACGGAGAACTGCTTCCTATAATTTTATGGCATATTTGTTTCAGTTTTTAGATGATCTGCAGTTTCCTAGGTCCACTTTCTTAATTTATTTATGAGAAATTCATATTATTTCCTCATACACCAGAGAAAATGATTCATTATCTAAGTCATTATAGATAAGCAAGACAGGTGTAGAACATACAGATATGTTCTGTTTAGTGGCACTGTATTTTTCCGCAAGTTATTTTCAGGACATTCCTGTGGACTGACTATATAATTCATTTCATTTCAATGTGATTGCATTTTCCCAGGTTGTGGCCACACCAAAAATAATGGCGGGAGTGTTTCCGTCTCTGTGTTTCGTTCTTGTCATATTTAACTAAGAGATATTCTACATCACTTTCATCCTGCTGTGTGATTCATAAGGTGGTGCTGGAAGGAGCGGAGCCTGGTACCAAACTGGATTTTGCTGTGGCAATCACAGGTTCTAATAGCATCACTAATTTTGCAATCATCTTTCTGTAACAGCCAGCTTTCAGGTTCAGGGTTGTCACTGTTTGTGATGTGTGAGGCAGACCTCCAAGAGGCATAGAAACATTCCTGCCCTTTTCAGTCATATGTAAAGATGCCAGTGGATAACCACACCTCACAGAAATTCTTCAGATACCGACATTTCTGTAACCACATGCTAGTGCATTTGCGTCCTTCTTGTCACTCTTTCCACCCTTTTGAGTTTTAGGGATTCTCAGCATCCATTTAAAGAACCTTTGGGACCTACACACAGCTGAGAACCCCTTGGCCTTTTGGGTTCAGAGGTCTAGCCACCACTTGGAAAATGTGAAACTGCTCTATTATTCTGATTTTATAGACTTGTGATTTTCTTATGAGTGCCATTGGAAAGTGAAGAGCCACTTTTATTGCTGAGCCAAGGAAAAACTGTGTCCACCAGATGATAGTGTTTGTAGAAATGAGTGCAAAAGCATAAGAAGAGGAAGGGAAGAAGGAGAAGGGGGCTCTGTTGCGAAAGTGGTAGTTGTTCCTCACAGAAGTATACAAAGCCAATGGAGACACTCCTTTGCGATCCAAATTCTTGGACCTGCGCAAAGATTGCATTCAATATTTTTAAGGAAAATTTTGTGTATGAAAAAAGGAGACTGGCAGTTTTGATACTGGAAAATCTGTGACACCGCAAGGCTGCAGGCAGGCTGTCACCTCCAACAGATGATAATTCAGAGCTTTATGAGCAAGATAATTTAAGGTAGCTGTGCTATCTTTCTTTAACTAGCTCTGCAGCGACTTATCCTAGTGCTATGAAAATTTAAGGTTAGTAACTGGGTTTATATTTTTTATTGTAAGTGCTCCCTGCTGCCTTGCATGAGAAGGTGCTCCCCACTTTCAGAAGCATTGTCAAAGACTGTGTGCAGTTTCCACCAGTTTCCATGGCAGGTACATTGCCTTTTGTGCTATATCCCAAAGGAAACAGCTCCAAATACTGCCATGCAAGAAAGCAGCACAGTAATGTAGGCCTAACTGGTTTTCTGCTCATAATCCAGGTGTGCCTTAGAGCTCCTGGACTACTACTGTCAGGCCTGTGAAATGTAACTATTGGTATAAACCTGCTTGCTGATAGGCATAAATTTACTACATTTGAGTAGTCACCTTGACTGGAAAATTATTAGGAAAAACTGAAAATCCCAGATATAGGATAACACCTTGGTCACTTTCCTTGCCATGATCATTGCAACTAACCTCTGCAAGGCTGCAGTGTTGGGTAGGATTTGGGTTATTGCTTTGAAATGAATACTTCAAGAGCTGAAACATGTTTCCCCTGCTCTGCATCCTTCTGTTCTGGAACACAAATGATACCACTGAGTTTTACTATGGAGAAGTTCTCCATTCAGCACAAAACCCACAGCTCAACTGAGTGCCTCCATGCCCATGGAGGTCTATATCTCCTCTCTTCTGCTTCTCACCCTCTACAAAGTCTGCCTCTACTCCAGCCAGGTCATCTACACCTGCAAATTGTGTTCATTGCTGCACAGCAAGTAATTCCTGTCAGACGTAAGGAAGTTTGGAAAAAGACGATTAAGAACAATTATGGCTTTAAAGTGAATGGGGTTTTTTTGGAAGAACAACTAAGAGTTAAGTATTTGCAGATTGCCCAAGAGACAAAAAGCTGGAGCATGGCAATGGTCTACAGATATTTGAAGAATGCAAGGAGGCAAAGGGAAAATTATTACCTGGATACAGAAACTCTGGGTCTGAATGTGAAATAAAAATTTAGAGCTTAGAGCCAGGAAAATCCCCATCTGAATGGAGCAGACTCCCAAGGGAAAATGGTGAAAACACCATTTGTGGAAGAGAAAGGTTTAAAACAAAGTAGAGCTGCTTCCTATTTCTGTACACAAGGGAACAATTTTTCACTAACAAGGACATAGATGACATGACCTGATAAACCTTTTCTACCGCTAACCTCCAGGACTGAAATCCAAGAGCCTGGATATCCTGAACTACTGAAAACACAGCTCAGGACAACGGTGTTGTGCTGATTTCTGTCACTTGAAGAGCTGGCCTTACCTCAGTTTCTTAAAGAATAAAACTGTGAAACTCACTTCCTACATCAATAAGCCTGTGTGCGATAACTGTTGCATGCAAGGAAGTATCAGATGTGCTGAACCTGTTCTGCAAAAATATTTTTCTGTTTGCAGGTACCACAGTAGTGCCAAAAAAATCAAGCCTAATCAGACTTGTTGGTGTTTAAAGATTTATAGTTCACTCCTAGCCAAAAGCTGTGGTAATTAGTACCACACCAGGGCCTGGACAAAATCCAGTTCTTTAAGGCATATCTAGTAAAGTGCCACACAGAGAGGTTTTGCTGAGGTCAAATCTGGGGCATCATTGTTTTCTGCTTGGAAATAGCAAGTATCTGTCATTCCTTCTTTCCTCTATGGAGGCTATTTTTCCTGTCACCAAAGATGAAATTGAGAGTGAAATAGCCAACAACATAGAGACTCGAGTCAGGGCAGTAGGAAACAGAGACCCACCAGCCAAACCTCACTGCTACAGGAACCACTAAGGCTAATGGAAGCTGTATAAATGCAACTCATAAGTGCAAGCAAATTAATACCAAAGCAGGCAAGAGAGTGACATGATTCATGCCATTTGGTAATGAAATACATTTTTGCTCTGCCCTCAAGAAGTTGACTTGGCTGTAAAGCAGGTTGGCCTGGCCTTGATACAACCACCAAATGATACTGCTGCAAAGGGTGAAGAACACATGATCTTCCCTGAAAGGAGTTGTAAGTTAAAAATAAGAAGTTAGAAACCATTAAAGGGAAGCTTAATATAGCTACACAATGAAATCTAGTAAGCCAAATGTTAGTTGAAAGGATGCGCTCTGGGTTTGTGCCAAAACCCATCTCCGCCCTTCTTTGTCTAAAGATATCCCTCACAGGTGGCTCAAAAGTATTTTTGTGTGCATGATGGGACTGTAGATTCCACACATGGTTTACTGACTGAGTCAGTCTTTGTGTAACTAATGCAACCATAGGTCAGGTAGAAAGTGAGATACATCATTATGATGCCTGCAGCCAATGCGAAACATGAGTCTGCATTATTTATAGCTGAAGCCCAGTAGTTTGTGCTGGGATGTAACCTAAGACTGAAACACAAAAATAATAGTGGCAATGTCACTACAATTTCAGATACCTTTCCTTCACTCCTGTAGTTAATGTACAAAATGTGCTTTTCTGTTGCATAGTGATGGGAAATACCTGATCAACACTCACACCTGGATGATGTAGGAGAGAAAGTATCATGGGTCAGGCAATCAGGGCACAAGTTCACTGGGGACCTTGACGTGTGACAGCACATCACCTTTACCAGCTAGCAGGCTAGCCTAAGAGGAAAACACAGACCCCATCACTCCAAGGTTATTTTTCCATCAGCTGTAGATCTTTCATTGACTGGCATTTTTCATGCACAGATGATGTGCATAAAAAAAGCATGAAGATTGTTCAGACTTCTTAAAAATATGAAGTACTCTGCAAGTCTGCCTATATTTATGAACTTCTTTCTGGCTCGTGTAGCACTTTGGAAGTTGTTCAGCTTTTACAGTATCTGTACTTTTCTTATAAGAGTAAGATTTACCGTATTCATTTTCCTTTATCATGCAACGTAGCATTTTACACAAACAGATGTAAGATTATTTGCTAGGAAGAGTGAAATTCTTTGAAAAAATATGATTTATTGCAATAAAGGAAAATATTTTCTTTTAAAAAGAGGGAAGAAATCTTGATTTCTGGGCTTTTTTTTCTGTTAACAAAATAAAAATGTGCAAGAGACAAGACGAGAACATAATCTCTGTAAACTCTGCACAGGACAAATTCTGGGAATTCTGTGCCACATGCGTAGGATGGATCTCTGCTGGCTGTGTATGGATTCTCTGAGGGTTAGATGCTGTGAGCCTCCCGATGAGCAACGCAAAAGCAGTTCCGGTGGTCTGGAACGATTTCTCCTTTGCTGGGCCATTAAAGGATAGACACTATGACCGCATGAAAAAAAAGCTTTTCCATGACTCTGCTGCCTTTCTGTGGTTTCCTGGCAGCACTGAGCAGCTGCGGTCTGTAGCGAAGAGGAAGGCTCCCACAGAATCCAGATCAGTCTTCCAGAAAGGGAAGGGGAAATCCACTCCTTGATTCATCAGTTTCTAACGCCTGCCTTTTTGTGACAGCAGCAAGCGATGACTTCTGTGTGAGCCAGCATGACAAGAATTAAATGTGAAAAAGGTTCATTTCATAGCTATGTGCTTTAGCAAATGGCTACCTAGGGTGACCGGCACGATACAGACCTAAACCCTATATGGTAGAGCTAATACTGAGCTATTCATCCAACTGCTGCTGTTTAAATCAGTCAGCCCAAAAGCTGTAAGATTTAGCTGAGAATATTTCACACATCAGTAAGTTAACAGTAGCTTGCTCATATTAATTCTGTCTAGGTCTGGAGACCTATGCAGAGTTCATTTAACTCTTGAATCCTTTCTTTAATAGCACATGCCAAGGATAAACTGTGCTCAGCCTTCATTTTCCCCCCACATTTGTGAAAGTGGCATCACATATTTACTTTCTAAAAGCAGTTTGAATATAATCTAAAACCTGCAAAATGCTTTGAAAAAATAAATCACTGAATTTGTGCAAGTTTTCTCCCAGAAGGGCAAAGATTCACCTCACCAGGTTCATCAAACCAGAAACTGCTCAAACAAGTGGAAATTCTTCAAAAGTTGTCTGCAACTTTCTAATACGATTTGACAGGGTTCTCCTGAAGTTGATGAGTTTCCTGCTTCAGAATTTTGCTTGCAAACCTCACCCTGAAATTGTTCCAGCTTGGAAAGAAAGATTGGGCCCATTTCAGCAGTCTGAATCACAGTGCTGCTTCTTTCTTCAGTGATCCATGCATTTTGATGCTGTGTTACACTGTGTAGAACATAGCTGACACACAATTTTTTGCAGTTGAAAAGGGATATTTCACTGTCAGCTGTTCACAGCACTGTCTGAGAGCTGGAGAGGGGAAAACAGCTACTGCTTGAGTGCCCTCTTGCCAGAGATTGTCAGCCTCTGTAAAGGTCTGTCATGTCTGCATGGACCGGGAAGACCTCATGTACTTGCTGTCACCGCTCCCTGTGATGATGACCCAGCCCTTCCTGCGGCAAGAGACAAATGAAACAATAAATATTTTTAATTCTAAATAAAAGATGAGCTCTTTTTCAGGTTGAAAACTTCAGAATGTATTCTGCAGTTCCCAGCAGTGGAAGTTCACTCGGGCTCAGTGGTGTTACTGCCTATCTGTTCAGTGTTTGACTGGCATTGGGCCTGGTGACTTCAGACCATGATATTAAAAATTCAATATCACTTTTTTACAGAACAGAGCAGTTACTTGAGCTTCAGCCCATGTATGGAACTAGCCTACAAAGAGATTGCGCTGTCTGCTCTGTTGCTGGAAACTGTCCCTGTGTCAGTGAAGTTCAGAGGAGGTTCCATACTTCATATAATGAACTTTAGAGATGGCATCATACTCTGTAGTACATCATTCAGTAGGCTTACCACAAAAACTTTTGAAACCATCTGTTTCATGGATGTTTCAGGAGCCAGTCTGTTAATACAGGCTGAAACATCAATTTGCCTTGAAACAGTAGCTGAATATAGGCCTGAACCCAGGTTTTCTACTCCTGGGAAACTCCATCAGTGCATTTTCATATAACCTGGGGGCAGGGGGAAGCAAAATACTATAAATGAACATCTCTCCAACCTATCAAGACTACTCACTGTGGAAACAAAAAAACTGTACAAAACATGGCTTAATTTGGGAGTGTAAAAAAGGAAATTGTCCATCTCTGACAAGGGAATAAAACATATTTGGAAAGGAAGATTAACCCTTCCATGCCTGCTATCTTCAATCTTCTCTGCTACTTTTCCTTTATATTTCTAAATCCCTCTCTTAGCTAAGAAATCTTCCTACTCTCACTTAGAATCATAGAATGGTTAGGGTTGGAAAGGACCTTAAGATCATATAGTTCCAACACACTTGTACTATAACTTCTATGCCTCAGGTTCAGACAAGGGGTGTCTTCAACCCTTAGTACCAAATCTCTTCCTAAAACTAACTCCTACCACCAAAGAAGGTTGCTCCAATTAAAACTGGCAGAAATTTAACACATTCTTCAACTGCACCATGTGTCTGCCCACCTGTCCTAACAGCAAAATAAATGTGTTAGTTTAAACCATCTCATTTTAGCTTACAATCTAGGTGTGCTAAGAATACCCGTGTAGCCAGCTGTGGTGGTTCAGATGCCCTGCCAAACCAGCATATTAAATTCAACTCATTGTATCCCTATCCTATGAATTTAAAACTAATTTCTTAAAAAAGAGTTGATCCAGCAAGATTTCCTTTCCCTTCGTAGTCACAAAGGAATAGCTGCGTACCAGTGCTTTAAATGCAGAAACAGGTGCAGACTAAGTGGAAGTCTGTATTTTTGACCATATATGCATACCCAGTAAAATTTTTGTTATTCATAAGAATGAGATTGACATTTATTTGCTCTCTAAAACTCTGTGACAGCCTTTTGGCAGAACTATGATACTCTGCGTGATTGAGCAAGGAATGAAATGGGTTACCCCAAGCTATCCAAAAGCCATTGCTACAATCTTTTCTTTTTACTATGACAATTTCATAGAGCCCTACTGGGTACACCGTATGGTGGAAATTTTTCCTGGATTTACAAATGAGGCAAAAAAGAGACATCATTCCAACTCAAGCAGTAGGCCTGGATATATGTCAGTGTGCAAAGACAAATGACATAACATTTCTAACCAACGCAGCCAGAAGGATATTTCACACAACTAAATATCTAAAGCAAGTAGTAAATAGTAAATTTAAAGTAATCTAAAATTCAATATTTAAAGTAAATATACCACCCTGTGGAGCATGGAGAGAACTGAGCTAGCTCTAAAGGAACTAACTGAGGTACCAAGAGCTTTTTATCTGTGGCTACATGCTGACTAACTCATCCAGCTCCCTATTTGGTGCTAGCTCAGGTAACATGCAGAACCTTCTAGCCTGAATGTGGCCTTTAAGAACTTTACAGAATATTTATACATCTTCACACAAATCAAGATTTCATTGTAATACAACCTCAGAAAATGTTTTTGATTTGGGGTTGATTGTGGGGTTGATTTTTTTTCATAAATTTATCAAAAATTCCAGGACAGGAATTAAAATTGTTGGAAAAGGTAAATTCGCCCACTTTCATGTTAGAGACCACCCTTTGTGAATATGTCTTACTCTTCTTGTAGCCGACAGTCTGAGATGTCAAAGGCTACTGGAGTTGCAATTTATGTTAGGCATAGGCTGGAGAGTGTGGAGGCCCCCTGTCTGGGGGCAGGTGAGCAGTCAACAGAGAGTTTGTGGGTCAGGGTTAAAGGGAGAACAGCGATGGAAGACATTACTGTGGGGATCTGTTGCAGACCGCCTGATCAAGAGGACTCTGTGGATGAAAAGCTCTATAGATAGATAGAAACAGCCTCACGCTCACAGGCCCTTGTCCTCATGGGGGACTTCAACCACCCTGATATCTGTTAGAGGGACGGTACAGCCCGGCACAAGCAATCCAGGAGTTTCCTCGATTGTGTGGAAGACGATTTCCTTCTGCAAGTAATAGAGGAGCCAACAAGGAGAGGTGCCCTGCTTGACCTCGTGCTCACCAGCAGGGAAGGGCTGGTTGGAAATGTGATGCTCCAGGACAGCCTTGGTTGTAGCAATTATGAGATGGTCGAGTTCGGGATCCTCAGGATAGTGAGAAGATCGTGCAGCAAGCTCACTGCCCTGGACTTCAGGAGAGCAGACTTTGGCCTCTTCAGGAATCTGCTTAGTAAGGTTCCATGGGATATAGCCCTAGAGGGAGGGGGACCCAAGACTGTTGGTTGATATTAAAGGATTACTTGCTGCAAGCTCAGGAGTGTTGCATCCCAATTAGAAGGAAGTGCAGCAGGAGGGTCAGGAGACCTCCTTGGATGAATAAGGAGCTGCTGAGGAAAATTCAGAAGTTGGGAATGCTCCATCCCTGGTGGTGTTCAAGGCCAGGTTGGACAGAGCCTTGGATGACA
>JANHGB010023776.1:7294-21060 GCA_026283785.1 Coracopsis vasa
ATGAAACAGCTTAGGGAAATGAAACAAGCTGTCCAAGTTTGTAAAAGTTGCACTTCCTCAAGGAATTTCAGTAACACATTACAACTGTTCTAAATGGGGATTGGAACACTTTTGATATTTTTATTTGTTTTTATTTTAAATGAGAACTGCAATGATTTCTCAAGAAAGCAAGGATGATCTTTAGAAATTGTCTTGCTACTTGCAGAGTTAACAGTTACGCTGGAAGAAAAATAGATATTTAATATATAAGCCAAAAGTCTTCCTACTTGGTCACATTTTGTCTTTCAAAATGAAACATGTAGCTTGCTTTATTTTATTTTATTTTATTTTATTTTTTTTTGCTGTGGTGCTGTCAGCCTAGTAGGAACACCTGAGCAAACACAGCAGTGTTTGCACATGTGGAAGTAGAACGAGTAGAGTAGTAGACACTAGTTAACTATACCAAAATGTGTGGAAAGCCCTAATGTCTGGTAGGTTTGCCATGTGGCATATGTATTAGTTATTTATATTGTGACTAATAAAGAATTTTATGCTCCTGCACTATCTCCAGTACAGTAACTTGTATCTGCTATTAGTTTTTAAAGTTTACTATTTCTTGAGGGGCCACTGTGCTAATGAATGCTGAGATTTCAGCAGATGCTGGAAGGATAAGTAAACGGCATGAGAGACGCTTGGAAAATAGCAAGGCAGTGCATCCTGGCTAGAATAGATACAAAAGGAAAACAATATAACTCTTTATTGAAATAACAAAAACATTGTGCCTTTCATTTCGCAAATAAGAAGTAGAATATGCTGTTGTGCTTAGCAAGGAATTAAAATTGAGTATACTTTTAAATTATGATGTTTATATGAGGATGAAAATCTACATTAGGAATTATTTGCATACAGGAACACTACTAATTCAAATATTTATATATTTAAAAAAATAGGTTGGCAGAAATTGCATGAAGTGTGGAGAAAGAGAGGAAAGGTGTCTTTAGTGGATATGCAAAAATTATGAATACCTTATGCCCTAAGGATCCGTGTTTGCATTTACAAAGATTGTTTCACAGACTCTGTATGGCACATGCAGTACATGCTAAAAATATGAGAAATTTGCCTTTGGATGAGCCGTGTCCACAGTAATTTCTTCAGAAGTGAAAAGGAATAATTAAAAATCCTCAAAAGAACATAATTTCATGGCACATGCAACATGGCTAAATACACCCGTCCTTCCCCCCGCCCCCAATTTCCCTGAATGTGTGTAATGGAAAGCCATCAAAACTGCCCCAAATCTATCAGATTTATTCACACGTGTGCAGCCATTATAAGGGAGAGAAAAGCTGTCCTTAAACTAAAGGACAGCTTTAGTGTTAAGAAGCAGTGATTACAGACCAGCTATGCATACATACATGTTTTAAATGCCATAAATGTTTTAACTATCAAGGAAATGACACTGGGAATGCACAGCAGTTGTAGTGTGATGTGTTTATGAACATGAAATATTTGCTTGCTACACAAGGGAATAACTTCAAAACCTGATAGCATCACCTAGTCCATGTTTCTCCTCTGTCTGAATAGAGTCCTTTCTTGTAACCTCCAGGCTCTGGATGGTCTCTCTCTCCAAGTCTTGTAGTTTTTTTCCGCCCAGTAGAAGGGAAATGGTTCCACAGAGGCTGTTTAGTAAGTAAATATGTAAGAAATTAATAGAACTATTGTAAGGTCTGAAGCACAAGCATCAGCAAATGGAGCTTGGCATTGTCCAGCTGCATGCTAGGTTACTGGGAAGATGCAACAAGAATGCTATTAGAATCGTCCAGCCGTGAAAGGTGATGTATTTGTGATAGACTTCTATTTGGTACATTGAAAAATCTTACAAAATGTGTTTTCTCCATTGTGTTAGATGGGCAATCTCTGTGGATGGAAAAAAGAAAGAAAGACATGTGAGAGAAGGTGAAGTTCGACAGTGTCTCTGCTGAGTGCTGTCATTCTTTCAAGAAAGCAAGGGTTTCTGCAGGCTGCGGGCTTGGATAGTGTCTGTGTTACAGGGTGGGGGGCACAGAGAGGACAGTTCCTTGTGGTCTCAGGCAACTATTGTTCTTTGGTGTGAGGGTTTTTTTTTTTTGGTAGTGAGAGAAGTTGAATATTGATCTAGTTCATAATACATTGCAAGTACTCAAAATACCCAAAGCCCTGGGTTGTTTACACACTGAATCTTTGATGTACTTTACAAATGCCAAAGGAAAGCATTGAGTAAACCATGAGACCACAATTGTAAAGGTAAACCTATTGCTGTGGCTTAGCTTTAACCAATTTGTCTTAATCTATTTTATGTTACTTTAATGCACAAGACCAAATGGAGATGTCTTCATGGATTTTCCCCTTCCCACTTCCCCAAATACTGTTGCTAAAAGTGGTAATTTGTGTTTTTAAGAGCTTACTAAATCAGAACACTGAGTTTGTGTGAGTTCTGTCAGAGTTCCTTTCACATCTGGTATTAAACATTGTCTGTTAGAAAAAAGCATGTCTCAGCAGTGAAATTGAGAACCAGATTGTTACCTGCAGTAAAGAAGCATGCAGTGCATGCATGAAAATACATTTACAAATGTAACTTTACAGCAAAAAGTAAATGTCAATCAAAAAATAATTGTAATTTTTTAGTTCTTTTCTGTTTCATTACCCTTGATCACTTTGATCAGTATAAACTGACTATAAAATACTGATATTTTGTTAGATGGTATCCCCTGTTCATGTACAGATGCATAAAAGCCTTCATAAAAAACCTGTCCATTCACTCCAAAGTCAGCTAGATCTAGTCTGTTAGATAACTTGGCTAGTGATAAATACAGTTAATTTAGTCTTCCTTACCAAGTAATGCAGAATGGTTTGCATTTTTTTAGCTTCAATTCAAAGCAGCAATGAGAAAAGCTACTCTTAGGTAGTGGTTTTGGTTCTTTTTGATTTTATTTTTTTCCCCTCCAAGTAAGCAGAGATTATTACTACTTGGATGCTGTATCTGGTATCTTATTATGGCTGCAAGTATTGAATATCTGGTTTGAAACACTGTAATAATCCTGCAAAACTGGTGTGGTGCTTCTTATTTTTTAAACAAATAAAAGGAAGAACTGGGATAGTAAGCTGATTTACATGCCTATAGAGTTCAGTACTGCTAAAAGAAGTGGGAGGGGATAACAGAACCAGCTAGTTGACTAACCACTTCCCTTCATTGTTGCTTTTAATATCACAACAGCCTTGCTAGGTTTCTAAACCACCATGAGTTACATCAACGAGACCATGTATGCTCTAACTGGTAGGTTCTTTTAATTTAAGATCTAAATTGAAAACTGTTGCAAGTGATCCTCTGTGATTAAAATCTGAATAAGATATATTGCTTTGTGTTATTTCTTCATAATCATATATAGAAAAAAAGATCCTATGTGTTGTGCATAGTAAACAATACTAGACACATTCTTTCCTTAGCAAAAACTTCACACAGGGTTAGAAGGGTATGTTCCCTTTACAAATTACAAGCTAACTACCAAGATAAACAGTTGAAACAACAGTGCAAGCCGATAAGGTCTGAAAGGTGGATTAATTGATGATTTTTGAATGAGTTGAAAAATGAACTTCCATTTCTCTTTCAAGTACTGTATCTTATACTGTGCTGTCCTTCACGAGCTGAAGCCATTTGTGTTGGTTGCTATTACAACTTGGTATTTTGGATTGAAAAATCCTTGTTTTGTGGTTTATGTTGCAGGTCCTGTTAGTAATAAGTATTATAGTTAGAAATCCTAAATAATACACTAAATAAGCAAATGCTTTTCAGTAATTTCCCTTCTTAATACCCTAGATAACCTGAAATGGTTTTACAGTGGAGATTTGCAGTTGTACAGTGAAAGCTAAAATAAGCTGGGTTTATGCTTGCTATGGTCAAAAAACTGTCGATCAACCATAAAGTCTGTATGAAGTTCAAGCCTGGTATCTCAGCATCAGTGCAATTGAAGGTTCTAGCCTGTTTTAATGGTCTGAATGGGAGTTAGATTGGATTCTGTGTGTAGCCAAAAGTTGTAATAGGGATTTCAGCTGTTCCAGCTATTTATTTTTGTCTGATCAATAATGTGTCTGTCATGTGGCTAAATATAACCAAAAACTAGGGGAGGGCACATCAGTTCAGAATCTATTTTATAGCATTGTTCATATAGTGGGATGTGCTAACTTCTGTTGCCAGCATATTTCTTTACTTAATAGCTTTACTTGAAATGTATAAGCAGCTTTTTAATGAAACTTTTCACAGCAAAAAACACCACAAAAACCAAACCAACCAACCAAAATCCCCCCAGTAACAGGTGATTTTCCTAGGCAAGACATAATTAAAGAATGGATGGTACATTGTAGGTTATTCATTTAAGACATGATGTCAAGTTGTCTGTTCACATTGATACTTTTATAGTTTCTACCACATGTATTTGCAAAGTGACTTCTGTGTTTTGTGCTTATATTTGGATATTTACATTTGAAAGACAAAAGCATTAAGCCAAATGTTTCAGGAGAATCATGAGGTTGATAAGAATAAGATTTTGAAATTATCATGATTTTATTTATGTTCTTATACTGAAAACCTGAAGTAATTCCATTGAATGTTGCACAAGAAAACATGGTGGACTGTGGAAGGTTCAGCTACGAGAAACATTGTGCTTGCCAGCCACTCTTGCCCTGAAGTATGAGTGTACTGTAATGAAAGATTCCACATAACTTTATCTTTTAATGCCAATGTTTTTGGAGAGCCATCAAGGATAACATCGAGTACTGTAAGGAAAGTAAAAATTAAAATCTAGCAGTAATACATAAGTTTCAGAGTAGTAATAGCTGCATAATGTGTTGCATTTTGAAGCCATCTATACCCCTCACCTGAGGAACGTAAGGGTAATTAGCAAGTAACTTTTTCTTGCTGAAGTGACAAAATAAGCTCGTTTTGCAGACATCTTAATCATTAATACTGCCCTCTGCTTCTTTATACGGAAGATGATGATGATGATTAATAATAATAATAATAATTTACCCAGTTCTCCAAATGCAGGACATCTTTATGGAATCCTTCAAAGTTTTCCTTCATTCATGTCAGTAACAAATTTCACCCCTTCAGTCTTCACTACACTGCAGTGCCTGATGCTGGATCCTTAGCAAATCTATACTGTTCTTAAAAGTTCTGGTGGACCTGTGACAAGACAAACAACAGTGAGGGATTTGGTCAGTGCTATTTTCATCTGCAACTGAGCTGGAATTATGGAAATATATGATCATCCCAGCTTTTGTTAAAGCAAACAAGCCAATGAAACAAAAAGAGCCTTTTCTTCCCCCCCCCCCCCCCTCCTAGACTGGTTAGCAACACAGCTACAGCAGCCTGCTCTCAGAACTGGTAGGGAGAGGCTCCTGGGTGTTCTCCCAGATGCCCAGTGAAGGCAACTTTCCCAGCTGCCATTTTTGGGAACCTGACGTGTTTAACACCCTGTCAGACCTGGCAGAAATCATTCTATGAATTCAAAAGTTATTGTGATGAGGGCCTAACGGATAAGTTTCATTTCCTTAGGAAACCAGGCTAAAAATAAGTTATTAGCTCTTCTGTATGCAGAGGAAAAATTTTTAAATGTTACTATCAAATTTGTTATGAAATGGGAGGCAAAAAGTAATTGCTTTAAAACTGTGACATTTTAGCCAAATAGTGTGGGGAACCTGTTGTTTAATTTTTCAGGTTTTTGGTTGTCAGTTCTTTTCCTCTTCTCTCTAGCACTCAGATATGCATAAAGATGGCATATTCCTGAGACCATCTCTTTTTGATCTTAGAAATAGCCATTGTAGCTTAGAAGTCTTAAAATTTAATTATCCGTGTTACCAAAGCCCAGCCTTTGGGACCCCAGATCTGTCCAGTTTTTCAGACCAGCGTTCCCAATCAAGTATTTAATCTCAAAGCAATTGTTACATTAGGCATTCCAAAATTTGTGGTATTAATAGTCATAACAAGTATAGACTTATTGCTCATATTAACTGCTCAATTGACTCTCAGTGAAATTAATGAACTTCATTGGATTCTGAATATTGGAGAGGAAGGAATTATTTTAAGCCAAGAAACCTACTTTTTCAAGGTCTGTCTCCAAGTATAGCTTGCTGTTAGACAGTTTTCCTCCTCTTTTTTTTTTTTTTTCTCTTGGAGTTAGCTGTAAGTGGAAGGGTGTGCAAACAAATGTAAAATAATTCCAGGATGACTTTTTCAGTGCCATTTCGGTGCTGGGCAGTGTCAATGTTAAGGAAAAGGTTATTGCAGCTCCCCACCCCCTGCCAGATACGTTTTTTCCAGTTTGAAGCAGTACGGTTTCTGTAGCCACAGCATAGGTAAAATAATGTTACAAGAAGGCAAGTCAGGCCTTAAAATCAAACTTCTGACTAGTAAATATGTAGCACTCAAAGCAGTCTTCAGTTATTGGGTGGGTTTTTTTGTGCATTAGTTGTAATGCAGGTCAGCACACTGTGCCTGGCCACTGCTCTGAGTGGGGGGGTGCATAGAATATTTTAAATAATGCTTCTAAAATCTGATTGTGTCATACTTGTGTAGGTGGGAGGAGGTCAGAAAGAGGAATGGTGAGGGAGGGTCTTAAATACTGCAGTATCTATGTAGTTGTTCCTGGAGGCATGTGGAAGAAATGAAGCTAGCTAGGATTTCAGAGTTTGTAAGAGAACGCCTCTGTGGCAGTTGCACATTTCTTTGCTTCATCTGTCTGTAATCTTCCTCCCCATCATAGGTACTTGTAAGGTCCAGCTGCATCTGCCATCTTGTGTAGCTACTGTGAGAGCAAATGATGTGGGCCATGGTTGGAATTTTATGTAACTTCCGTGATGTGCTCTCACCTTCAATGCCTGAGTGCTTATAGGAAACGTAACTTCAGTCGTGGTTAGAATAAAGGCAGGGTTTGATTTTTCCCAGCACTTTTTTTTTTTTTTTTTTTTTAAATCCAAAGGGAAAACTTGGAGGGTTTGAAGCTTGTAGGAAATAGTAACATTTTAAAGCTTCTCTGAACCTTCTAAGTTGCTTCCTCTCTATCTCAGATAATGTCAGCACATCATTCTGGCAGTACAAGTTTCAAGAGTTAATAGAGAATTTTAAATAATACAATTCATTGAGTAGTATGATTAATTTTGTTGATCCAGTTTTCTACCTCATGTTGATGGAAGATGAAATGCAACAGTGGTATGAAGCATGATGCTCTTGTATGAGACCTGAACATTGCACATCTCTATTGGAAAGCAGAGAAGCAGGAGAGTGCACAACTCAGTGAGAAAGTTTAAAAGCCCTATGCTTACAGATGGATTTGATGTAGTATTGCAGTGAAATAGCAGATGCTGACAATTATTATCACTCTGATCGCTCTTTGGTGCTGTTTAATTTTTCAAATGATGCTCAGCTCACTAATTTGATATTGTTAAGCAAGGCTGTTACTAGAGCTCTCTTATTTCATCATTTATAATTACTTTTGGCTTTGTAAATGGAAACAATCCTGCTGATGATTCTGTAATTTATAATCCTGGTAATTGTATATTTTCATTAACTTACTATTTTTCAAATCTTTATTGTGCAAACGATTGTTATTGCTGCCGTTTATTCAAGAAATGGTCATATGACTCGGGAGGTTTATTTCTTTCTTTCATATAGGATCTATTTGCAAATACTATGCATTTTGTACAAATGAGACATGAAGATTGCAGGATTTAATACATCATTTTCACATGGCAGAAAATATTCACTGAATAAATCATTTATATGTAAACAGTAAAATTTGTTGAATAACTGTGAACAGCATTATTCATTTCATGTTTGGTATTATGGTTCCAGTTCCTTTCATATCTATCTTCACAGGGAGAGCAGTGAAATAAGCAAACTATTTTAGGCAGATGAACACAGTACTTAAGAATAAACAGAACTTTGAATTTTAAGGTGTGAGGTCATAAGTATGTTTTGGAGATTGCAGCCATTTTTTACTCTCTTCCAGATTTCTGTTTGCAGATATTCTAGCAAGATTGCTTGCTTAGTCTAACATGATGATTTGAAAGGATGAACTTTTTTATCGAAACGTATAGCAAAGTGGGAGTAAAGTTTTGAAGTTATGCCAGGAGAATCTTTGACTGACAGATGAAGATTTTTCTTACAAATTTTTTCCCTGTTGTAGTGTTTTCCCAGACTGTGAAGAAGATTTTAGGCTGTGTGAAGCAGATTTATCCTTTTATGTACTCACTTACTCTGAATTGCCGCATTTAGAAACATTATGCAGAGTTGAATGCTGTTTGATAATAAATTGTCAAAAATTCTAAAGAATATAATCTTTTTCTCAGGCATGTATTTGCATGCAGTAGTTCCTTAATGAATATTTATGGTTTATAATGAAAACCTTTCTTTAATGTCATGCATGTCTACTAAGAATACTTAGTGTGGAGATTGAATTAAGAGAGCTGCTTTATTTTCTATGAAGACATGACAAAATTTCGAGTATGTCTGTTGAAGACTGTTCTTCTTTAAGTTAGTTATTTGCTAATTAAGTTATTTTTCATGCTTCAGCACATACTTGTAGAGCAGAAAAATGTGTAAGTGTATGTACTATTTCACAAAACCATGTTTGGTACCTTGAATTAACTCTCAATAAGTTAACTTGGGGGAGAAATATGGAATCATTCCAGAACTTGACATGGGCTTAAAAATTACATTTTATGTTATTACTATGTGACTCTTACACACATAGCCAACAGTCATGTAGAACCTACAGGTAATGTAAATGAAGAAATAGAAGCCAAATTATGTATATAAAGAATATACACAAACCAAACATTCACTTGGACAGTAGCATTATGTATGTATGTAGGATCCTCTCATTTCAAATAAACCTCTTCTTTCAAGTACTCTTTACTGTGATGATTTGTTCCTTCTGCAAGATAATAGTGTTACTGTATAATAATAATGTATAAATAAGCTGGTTATTTTTGCATGGTAAAGGAGCAACTTCTCAATCTCACCTGATTCAGGAAGTTACTTTGGCTGTATTTTAAGACCAAAGTACTGTATTCCCCAGCAACTTCCTCACTTCTTTCCATCCTGTTTTAAAGAAAATATGTTATACTTCACATATTTTAATGTTTTCAGATTTTAATCAGCTGCTTCCAGTCATCATTCCCTGATCAGTTATACTTCAGCAAAATTAATAATCCTAATTCTGTGTTTACAGCTGTACCATCAGGAAATCAGTATATTCTTTTTAGACAGACGTGAGTTTACAGTTTCCGTGCTGTAAACAGCTGGAAACGATTCTGCTTGCATCCTGAGATTACAGAAAACTGTGTTCATACTATGCCCAAGCTAATACAGCCTGTTTCTTAGCAGCAAGGGTTCTGTGCTGTCCTAATTGTAGTTAAACTGCTTTCAGTTAGCCCAAGAGGCAGGCACAGCTGTATCGCATATGCCTTCAGAGAGGTTAATGGTATTTCCATTTAAATCCATGGCAACTCCTCCCTTCCATACCTGTCTATTAACCTCTATGTACTTTGACTCTGAATTTTGGAAGAAGACATAAAGATAATGAGGGATACTTTTCAATTAGGCTTTAGAGTAATGGCTAGAAAACATATCCCACTAAAGAGATTCTTACTTTGTGAATTTGCAATGTTATGTGCAGTACAGAACAGTACATACAGGACGGTGTGTAACTGGTGTTTGCCTAGAACCTTCAGTCAGAGCTGTCCCTTCTGAAGTTTGGCAATAAACCTATTTCTTCTTCAGTTTTCCTAGTGCCATCACTGCCTTTCTCCATGATGCCTCATACGCAGTCCAAGCTGTTCAAGGTTATAATATACTTACTGTAAATAAAACCAGGAAAACCCCCTCTCTCTTGCCTTATTAATTTTCTTCTAAATAAAGAACGTATTCTTGAAGTCTAAATATGCCTGACCATTTGGAACTGGCGATGTTTTGATTTCAGAAAAAAGAAGAAATGTTAAATAAGTCAGTCTTGGTGAAGTTAAACAACTATATATGCAAATAAAGTCATTCGTCTAATTAAAATTCAGTCAGTTATTACAAACTGAATTAAAATGACAGTGAAGGAACAGCCTCAGGTGTATGACTGTGCATTTTAAAGTGCTACATTTAATGTTTGTGCATAAGTTTTTTATATTTTGGAAAGTGATTAGCACCTTGGCTCGTATGCTTTCAAGAGAGTTTTTTCTTTCTTTAACAGTGCATAAGATTTCAAGATTTTGTTTTAACATTTGACCTGCTTAGCGAAAAAGTTCTGATTAGTGCCATGTAATATACTCCGTCAGTTTTGGAAGTACCTTTGGGTAATGTATTGTAGAGAAAAGTAATCTCATCTAGGAGCGTAAATGGACCCTATCGCATTTTAAGATACAGATTTTTTTTTTTCCTTCAATTTCCTCTGCCTAATTTAGACCTCAGATGCAGCCCTGTTTAATGAATCCACATTCAACTGTTGTGCTTAACTGATAGCTTAATTCTGTTTGCATATAAATTCTTTTGTTCCTTGGCTGATTAAAAAGAATCCCTCCCTTTGAAGTCAGGTGCCACAAACAGAGCCTAACAAGTTGTTTGGTAGGAAATTAAGCTTTTGGTTATTACTAATTTTCTGGGTTCTGTAAATCACTTCCTCATTAGCAGGGCCTAAACTGTGTCCCCTAAAGGTAAAGGAGACTGGTTACTATGGGTTTTGCTTCTGCTTTAGGAAAACCCATGGGCAAGCAGAATACAAGCAATCAGTAGCCTTCCATCTAGACTGCAGTAGGAGCAGGATAGTTTGGAAAGGACTCCACTCTTCTCATTTCTTTCTTTACCTGCTTTCTTATGAAGTGAGACATTTGTTAATGAGATAATATGCATTCATCTGGAATTGTTGAGGGAGTTCCTAAATATTTCTCATTCCAAGTAATCTATAGCTGCAGGAAAGACAGTGCTTCCCTAAACATGAATTTCAGCAGCAAAAGTTGGCAGTTATTCCATTTCTTGCTGTGAATTTCAGGGCTGACAAGAGGAGTAACTAATGTCTTAAAAAAAAAAAAAAAAGAAAGAAAGAAAGAGGCAAAAAAGCTTCTGGACCGCTTCAGCTGGGACTTACAGACTGGCATTGGTGTGTGAGACCTGTCTGTTATCACAAGAATTTGGCTGCTATGAAGATGGATAAATCCCAGTTGGTGGGTACGTGATGTAGATGGATAAATCCCAGTTGGTGGGTACGTGATGTAGAGTCATAAAGATATATGTGGTAAATTCTTGATCGTGCCTTTTGTAATGAGAAGTAACCTCACAGCTTTGTGGTTTTAGAAGCTTCTGAAGCTAATTTTTAATGGTTTGGGATTCTGCCCAACCCCTTTCTGAATTCAGGTGCTGGATTTGCTTATAGCAATATGATGTAAGTGTAGCAGGTGATGAACATATTTAATACCAAAGCTAGGCTGAAGGCTTGGCAAAATTGAGTAAGGCAAAGATAGCAAAGTGAAATCAAATGCTGTCCTCATAGTACAAGACTTCAGTCTTTGGCCTGTGTATAGTAATGGTTTGCAGTTTTCCCTGAATCATGAGTAACAATTCTGAATGAATAAAACATGGTGGGCAGCCGTCTACTTTGTCTCTATTTTAGGCTGGTGTGTAACTTTGCCGTTTCTCCTGAGAACTCACAGGTCTTGGGTTTGTGTCCTGACTGAGGTCTGTTACTTTTCTTTCCAGCATAAGCTTAAATATTTTTTCTTACATATTCAGTGTAGCACCTACAAAATTCTTCCATAAATATTTTAAGGATAAGAAATACCTTTTAAATGAGACATTACTTCTAATTTATAAAAGTTAGGGAAGTATTTTCCAGTGTTGCATACAAAAGATTTTTTTGTTACTGAGTCAGAAAATTCAAGTTGGTTTATTTGTACTTTTGTATGGCTGTATATTTGTGTGTGATGGAGAAACACTTTTAAAGGTTTCTAGATCATGCTCCCTATATGATGTTTCTAACAGTACCATCTTTCAGGTTATTTAGAGATTGTTGATAGCAATCATACCTATATATCTTTTGCATTTTTCCTTCAGAGTTACTTCATGCACTGCTGTGGATGGAGTCAGTGGGCAGATATGTAGAACATGTATTACCAGCCCTTGATAGAACTTTCTTAATGACACTGAATGACTAGAAGCCTGGAGAGAAGGAGTTTTATGTTTGCCCTCTTTCTTCTTCATTCCTCTTTGTGTATTAATGTAGATAAAGAATGCAATTCTGGATTACAGTTATTCATACATCATAATATGTGACATCTGTGTTTGACAAACACCTGTCTGCACTGCATTTATCTGCTCTGAAATCCCAGAACAGTATTACGAATTCCATCATTCACACCATAAACTCATTCCCTGCTCAGTAATGACAAAGAATGGAATGCTCTTTACTAAATAGGGCCATTCTGTCATTTCACTTTGTCTTAATCATTTTTACCATGCTTAAAAATAACGTGGTTTCAAAAAACCCTTAAGCATAACTGCTTATGTTTTCTTCTCCAATCTAATTGCCTTTAATATGAATTGATATTATAAGTGACTGTCGTTTGTTCATAAACTTGACAGCTCGCAACAAAAAGTCTTACCTGATTTGGAGAAGTGAATGAGCATAATATCAAAGCATTTAAAATAATATTAGTTGGCTCATATTGAACAATTTATTCAAGTTGTATAATGCAAAATAAAGATTATAATGGAAGAAGGTAAAGTTAGTATTCCTCTCTCAACACAGATGCCATCTTGGTGGTTATCTGTGAGGGTTTATATAAAGGCAATGATCTGCTTACATCTCATAATTGCCAAATGAGATTTGAAGCATTTAAGTGTATGCCTTTTAAGCATATGCTTTAAGTACTTTGTATGCATATCTTGTCATATTAATTTTTCAGATCATCATAATAGTGTAGTCGTATAAATGTGTAATGCAGAAAGAAATGTTACTTTAGAAGCAGGAACACCATTCGTTATAGATGCAAATTTTGATTGCATTAATGTTTTCATCTGGCTTACTGACTGTACTTGTAGCATATGCCAACAGTAGCAGTTCCTGTATCAAGTGGCTGTATTTAATTTTCTATGTGGACATTTCAGGTGCCTACAAAGTACTGGTACAGATAAATAAACAAATCATAAATGATGAAGGATCTGTGATTGATGATTGCTCTTCAAGTCATGGACTCATACAGTGGAAAGGAACAAATACACTATTGTAGTGTCCCATAGTAGAATATGTCGCAGACTGCCACAGTAATCAAATCTCTTTAACCGAGCAATCAGTTGCTTGTCTGAATGGTGGGTCCTTGCAACAGTGTCTTCATATTTGATTGCATGAGGTTCCCCAAACCCCAGTTTCACTGAATTCTTAAACCCCAGCTGACTTGTGTGACCTCTCTAGCGCATGTGATACAATGCTGCAGCATATCTTCAACTATGTCTGAATCATCTCCTAAATAATCTTAACAAAGACTGTTGTATGTGGCCATTTTTGCATCTGGAAGAACAGTCTGCTAAGTATTTGCAAGTGTCTTATTGTCCTGGTTTCAGCAGGAGCAGTCATTTTTTTCTCTTTCTTAGTAGCTGGTGCAGTGCTGTGTTTTTGACTTTCGGCCTGGTAACAGCACTGGTAACACCGATGTTTCCAGTTGTGGCTTAGCAATGTTTAGTCTGAGCAAGGACTTTCTGAGCCTCATGCTCTGCCAGG
>JANHGB010023777.1:0-23370 GCA_026283785.1 Coracopsis vasa
AGTATCCATATTCATGTAATTTCTCAGGCACAGTTTTATAAACCATTACTTATGCAAATCAGTCAAATCAGTCCAATGTTCCAATGAAAATTATTATTTGATAAATCATTCTATTCAACTTAGAATACATACAGAACACATTATCAATGGTGTTGTATCATGTGCAGTCACTTAATATCTCCACGGCTCCAACAGGCAAAACAGACATCTAACCACCACAAAAGCTAATGTTTCACATTGAGTAGTTTTTCTTTTTCGTGGGGTAATTATAGCTGACAAAAATAATTCTGGTCAAAAGAGACCAGCGTATCTAAAAGCCTGATATGAACCATTATCAAAGTACAATGTTACATGTTATGTTTTGTAACAACCTATTTACATGAAACAGTTTATTGCCTAGCTTTCAGGCTGTTCCAAATTCCTATCAAGTACCCATGTTGTCAGTTAACCTTTACATTTAATAGTCTTAGTATGGACAGTTATGAAATCATTAAAATAAAAAATTAATCTTGATTCTTCACTGCCTTACTCCTTGTATTATCTTTTAGATAGATCAGAAATAGTAGCATGATGTTAATGAGTCAGCAGACAACTGCATCACTGTGGAACTGGGTCTAGCAATTAGCCCTACAACTGACAGTCAGCTTCCCACCTCTTGTCAGCTACAGAGATTACCTTCAAGCTGCCAACAAAAATTAAAACTCTGTTTACTCCTGTGTGCCCACTTCAATAAAAAAAATGAAAGAGAACTCTGAAAAAGCACAACAAAAAGCCAAAAATCACCTAATTCATTACTTCCAGTGAAACTCCAAATGGTGATGAAATTTAATATGGAAAGTCCAAACAGTGAGGTGTTAAGTAGCTTCACTTATAAAGCAGTGCTCCCAGTATAACCTCCATTTATTTAAAACCTTCACATTCAAGTTCATAAAACATTTACACATAACTGATGGGCTGCAAACAGCTTTGATCGAACATCTCCCAACACTAATAGCACACTTCTGCAAGGTCTCGCAAGATACAAATATCACTTGCAGATAGTTTCTTCTACATTTTAAAATATTATTGATCACTATAAAATTGACGTAGCATACCTAATGGAAGAGTAGCCTCAGTTCTGGAAAAGGTCATGTCCCTCATGAATCTTCAGAGAATTAGAAATGCTTGATACTGTTTTACAGACAGCTAGTGTATTTTGTGTCTAACTTCAGCATTAATGCACCAAGTGAATATTCAGCAATGCTCATGTAGGGAAATGATCTAGAAGTAGTGATGGTTCAAAGTGCATCTCCTGCAGTTCTAATCTCAGCTAGGAGGACAGTATTAAGAATCTATCACAACAGGCAGAAATTTCATTATTAGATCACAAGAACAGAGTAAGAAAAATCTCTGCACAATATTCTTCTACAAGACTGTTCACATTTCCCTACAAAACTACCTTTCAGTATTTCACACTGGTCTTTAATGTGTTGGAAGAATTCTCATGAGGACGGTTGTTGGCCTTCAGTGGTGTCTTCGAATGAGACATGCTAAACAAAAATTGCAATTTCAGTCTTCAAATGAGCAACCCTCACTACAGAGAAAATAACTTGTACAAAGTAATATCCAGAGACTATTATGAGCCTTTAAATACAGGAATTCACAATTAAGGTTGAAATCTTCACTCTACACAGTAAAGTGATGATCTATTAAATACAAAGCGTGTTGCAAATTATGAGGCAATTGACTTGGCTTTTGTCCTTGCATTTACACCTTTGAAGATCAAGCCTTTAAAATTATGGCTTATAGACCATATAGAAATCTGGATATGTGGTTGCACGGTTACAAGCATGCATAAGACTCAGCAATTAACCCAGCTATCAATAAGAAACCCTAAATTCATTTAGGAATTAGGAATTCCTTAACACCCCAGCCGCGGAAACAGAATGATCTGGGTTGGAAGGGACCTTAAAGATCATCTACTTCCAACCCCTGCCATGGCCAGGGAAACCTTCCACTAGACATATACAGACCCTTAAACAAGTTATAAATTGTAGAGAAGAGTCGCTTTTATATTTTTCTTTAAATATACAAAACATATACATATAGACAGGTATCAGTCATCAGCAAATTATTTGTACACCTCTAGTACTATGGAAAAAATCATTACAGTTTTAATAAAGAATCTAGAAACTTTTACATTCAAATCTAGAACTTCTGTAATTCAAACTTTTTACTATTAACCCAGCTCTATCAGAATTACATTATCTAGATGTCTAACTTATGCCCTAGAGAAATTTTAGTTATAGTAAAATTTTTATGTAAAAACCTTAACACTTTAAAGAAATAGATCTTTTGAAGATTTTACATTGACTTTTAGGAGTTTCTTCTTGCTAGTTTGAAATGACAAACAGAACAAAAGATGTTCTGGACTTCCTTCTTTACTGTGTAACAGCCAAAGGAATGAATCTCCTGGAAAGCATCAGCAGTTAATGGTAATCTGGGTAGTCAAAGTTTGCAGTTACCTTGTACAAGATTAATATAACTACGAAGGCATCCTGTAAGGGGCAAAAGGATAAACTGAATATTCCAAGAGACAGCAAAACACTGTGAGCCATCCAATTTGATTATCCAGAGCAAGAAAGGAAAATAAATGCTTTCTATTATTGCAAAGTGCTATAATGAGTATTTTTGAGGTCTAAAATCCCAGCTGAAAGACTTGCATCATTAAGTGCTGCTCCCCTTAGCTCCTGTGCATCAGACCAAATTAATACGACTTCCTACTGAAACTAATACAAGCCAGTCTGTTTTAAATGCCAGATTTCTTATACCACTAGAAACACTACAAAACTACAGCTGTACCACAACAATTTCGGAATATGCTTTCTCCATCTCAGCCTCTTAAATACAAAGTTGCTGAAGTTACTATCAACACTACGTAGAATTCATTTGAGTATAAAATCAAATGCTTCCTCCCCTTAGCAGACTCTTGAAGTTCTACAGTTTTATATCCAAGACTATTTTCTAAATAGGGTATGGAGAAAAAAACAAATCAAAACCCAACAATATCCACTGTTGATGAAAAAAATTTCCCCCCATCTGGGGAAAAAACAACAACCACCCAAAACCCCAAAACCACACTTCTCTTGGACATAGGCAGAAAGAAAAAGAAGCTTATAGTAAGAAAGCACATATTCACTGAGCTATCAAAAAAACCCTTAAAATCTGAAAAGATGCTTCCACTGAAACAAAATACTGAAAACCACAATTCCCACCACCCTGTTCTCCTTCTCCCAAACAAATCCACAAAGAGGAAAAGCAGACATATTCAGGATCTTAAAAGTCTCAGCACACAAAAAGAAATTCTACTTTGAGATTTGGCTACATTAGTAAGACAGCAAGAAATGGCAAAGTTGGTTTTCAGCAGGCTACAGAAGTATGCTTTAGCAATTTACTTTTGGTGAGAGCAATATGAATTAATCTTGCCAAGCTGCTGTTGACTTTTTGACAGCCAGGAAAGAATAAAACAGGGTATTTTGATGGTATAAATCTGATTGATATTTGGACGCAAAACTGGGGAGTTTGGTAACTAAAGCTTCCGGTTTCCTGCAACGGAAACCTTTGATACAAAAGTATCACAAAGTGTATGTTTTTAAGGAAACATCTGAAGAACTACGTTGGAGAAGTAATTCTCTCTTCACTTAAAAGCTGAGAATATAATAAGCCTGATCAGATCTAGCAGAAACTGATATGAAACAAAATTTCTCCTCCCTCCCCTGGAAAATGTTTTTTGTTTTAGTGGGAATGGGAAACTCCAGGTCATCCTCTTATTGGACAAGTATAAAAGAAGTAACAACCCACTTGCTGCACTGGTACAGTTAAGAGGCAAAGAATTAATGGCGCAGTAATATATGCAAAGAGCTATTCTGATGGTTTATTCACAAGGCACTGGAAGGGATTTAGAGTAGCACTTCTTCCATATCACAACTTGTACTTTCCCCTTCTCCTCCCTTTTTTCTTACAGTGGAGTATATGGATAAAAAAATTATTTTGTGAGAATTTGGGGATTTTGGTTTTGGTGCTTTTTTGTTGGTTTTTTTCCATTACCCCCTTTCCCACTGATTTTAATTCATTGTTGCTTTGCTGCTGTAATGGCAATGGAAATGGTAAATTTTTAAAAAAACAGCATGGCATAAAGAAGAGCCCAGGAATTTAAGAAATCCTGTATGCTAGCTGCTAGCCAAATACTGCTGTGCTGGCTTAGGAACCTCCTGTTTCTGCATCTGAGGACTATAAATATTATGACCCTCCCCTCTCAGTTCATCAACTTGAAGATTCAATCAATATTCACTTCAACAGTCTCTGCAATACATCTATAATGAAACATTAAACCTCTTCACACTCAAAACTTGGTCTCTGTTTCACAGATGGAGAACTTAATATGCAGTAAAGACTTCTTCATCTATTTATCAAAACCCCATGAAACAAAGCAAATCCATACTTGGGTGTTTGCTAGGAATATTATTCAGGACTACAATACTGAAATCTGATTGGCTTTAGATCTTAATTTATGTCATTGATTAACCATAAAATGTCTGATTTGCAAGACACCATTGATCATTTTTATTTGGCAAGTGATTTGTAAAACCTACCCTGTTACATTACAAAACTTACCCTGTTACATTATAAGGCATTTTTTAATTTTCACGCACCCTGGAGTCTTTTCTTCTTTGCTGAGTTTTTTCATTCTGTACTGCCGAATCTCTCGTACCAATGTATAAAAAGCATCCTCCACTCTCTGTATTGTAAAACACAACTCCTTAAAAACTGCTTCATTAACAGTCATGAGATACTGGGACACCCATGGCACAGGGGAAGAAAAAACACAACAAAACCACTGAAATTATGAGCTTTACTTGAGAGAAGTATATGGATTCCATTTACATATTTAAAATGCTGGGCTTGCACATTTGCTGCTTGATAAATTGTTTTTAATGGAAGCAAAAGAGAAACACTCAAAGAATTTCTTGATTACCAATTTCTGTTAATATCTGTGCTTCAAGCCCTCTTATTTTTTGTGCAAGGTAACACTTGGACAAAAAAGAGTAAGGACTATGTTCTTCCATTGCATAATTCCACTGCACTGAAATGCTTGCGTTACTGAATCTTTTCACACATTTTTGTGGGCATGGATGTATTTAGCAGCACAAAACCTTGTTAGATTGTTAACTGAGGGTTACTTATAAACACGCACAGTTAACCACCTATTTTCACTCTCTAGGCAAAGTGAGAACCTATTACTGTTTGGGCAGGCAAAGAAAGTAAGCTCACTTCTGTTCTTTATGCAGGGCGTACTTTCTTTGCAAAAAATCTGTGAAGAAACTAACAAAGTATAAAAGAAGTCTAACCAGGTTACAAAGAAATAAAATCTTCTGAGAATACTAAATTTTAGGCAATATTGGTTTTAAAGCTATTTACTTTATGTTATTTAACTTAGGAAAAGGGATATTTGAGTTATGGCAAAGTGCTTTTAAGAAGTACCTGAAGTATATTATATTTCAGAGTAACTTTCAAAACTAATTACTTCTTATAACCATGGATGTTATTCTTCCATGCAGAAAAAGCAACAGTTAGTTATTACCACATTTAAGAGCCTGGGTCACATCAACATTCAAGGCACACCTAATCTGTTCCCTCTGGGACCACCTCAGGCAATCAAGAGGGTACCATAATAAGAACTAAGTGCAAACAGCCTGTGAAGTTCTCCTGCTCACATTTCTTCTCTGGTTGAGGATTGCTCAAGCATTCCATGTATGACAGAGAGCTATGTGTTTTCCTTCTCTGGTCTCACACTCTACCTTTCTGCAGCTCTGTGTTTAGGCTACCTGTATATGATGACCCATAAGCATTTAAAAAAGTATGAAAACTGAAGTTTAAGCACAGAGAAGATACAGAGTTACAGCACCAGATTTAAATTACTTTATTTGAAATTGACTATTCTGTACATTAACTTAAAAATTTTGACAAATCTGTGGGGATGTTCTTATAACAAGATACAATATGTTTAGCTGCAGCTTTTAAAGGGGACAGGAAATCTGCCTTACTGTCAAGCTCATTGTCTCCTCAGCCAGAACAACAGGGCTGTTAATTTAATACAAGCTCGTTATTTGAAAATAAAACCAGAACAGACTGATGATTGTGGAAAACAGTACAACCATTTAAGCCCCCAAACTTTATTACCACCCAATGCACAATCTGGGCTTTTATTTGGCAGATTTTCCATACTTTATCTTTCCAACCCATCTCTATCTTATGCACCTAACAGTAATAGATAACATTTACTGCCACAGTTATTGGGTCATTTTGCATGAACTGTGCCATAGGTTACCATGTTGAAGACTCATTCTTCAGAATGCTGCTGCTTACCTGCTCTTCTGAACTACAGCCACTTGAATTTCAAGATTAATTAGATTTATTTCTTGGACTGTATTTCTTTGTTATGAATGATGTGTCCTGTTAGGATGTAGTGAAGTACGGACAAGACAATCAGTCTTACATTCCAGGTCTGAGAGTTTGCAAAATGTGAAAAAAGCTATTTAAAAAACCCAGCAAAACCCAAGTAAAGCTCATACTTTCATGTTTTCCAGGAAGGACGAAACTGTGAACACTGATCAGGTGCTATGTGCCAAAGCACAGGCTGTACAAGAATCAACATTTTTGTAAATCTACTGTTTTGCAGTAGAAATACATAATTTGATTATGGAGCTTTCACATGAATAATTAGATAACAACTCTTTGGTCAATGTTTTTTGCCAGCTTTCCCATCACCATTGAAATGTAGTTTGCTTTAGCAATGCAGAGAGAGGGAGAGACACAGAGAAAAGAAGTCGCTACCGCTGCCACCACCAAGAATAGTCTTATGGGTCCCCTTATGAAATAAGGTATTCTGAAAGAAAATCTGTACAGAGACACATTTGCTAATGTCATTAGCATAAGGTGATATTTTAAAGAGCCAGGTACCAGTCTTATAAACTTAAGAAGTCATTTAAATACCAATTTCTTTTAAAATTCTTCAGTATTTTTTCCTTAAATTAGTATGGACCATATCTCTAAAATATAATTAACCAGCTCTATTAGCTGTCAGAACTGGAAGCAGAAATACCCTTTGGCAGATATTAAAAACTTCAAAATCTAAACAGCCCCAAGAACCCATGACCTTGAGGCAGTGTTTTCAAGATGCTTTTGACTCCTAGGAGACAGCCAAACATTTGATTTAAAATATGACTATGTGCAAAGAAAGACTATTTAAAACACAAACAGGAATTTTCACATGTTCTGCTTCTATAAATAGTGTTTAAAGGAAACTAATGAAAGTTAGCTTTGACATCTCAAAAGTGTTCTGTGTCCACCTTTATACACTTTGTAGGAGTTGGTCTCTTAAAATCAATTGTTAGACAAATAAAGTAAAAAGCTATTCATTTAGCTTTTAGGGTTAGCAAAAAGATTTCTATTCACTTGCATAAAAGCACTCCCAACATAAAACTTTGCAATGGTAGAGTCAGTTTAGTCAGTACTGGAGAATACAAACCTGCAAAAATCTACTAGCTCAGGCAACATTTAGCTTATAGGTTAAGGGTAATTTTTTGCTGTTTCTAAAACAGATCTAATACTTCAAAGGACTGTTTGAAAACAGTTACTAGAACTCAGCCACATGCAAAACCTCCACTAATATGGAGAGTGAGGGGGTGTTAAGCTGATTGTGTCATCTTACAGTGGTTAAATACCAAACATACATCAGTAAATTCATATTAAATACTGCACAAAATCACAACTAATCTCTCCAAAGGTAAGAAGTGCCAGAACCACAGCTGTCCTACCTCAATTTAACCCATTGTGCACATGTATCCTCTTTTTGCTGCACCTATTTATCTTTACATCAGGTATGTAACAAACCTGTTTCCTGACTATCCTGGAGTAATCTTTTTTTCTTGGGTCCTTGTTCTTGGGAAGGACTAAGTTTTTTTGGAAATGCTTTACCTTACAACAAACTACCAACATGGAAAAACTCAACTCACATTGTGAAGTGTGACAAAATTTTAACTAATGAAAAACAAAGTCTTGAAGTGGAACTTGCACACATGACCCACATTAAAAATTGCTTGGAGTAAAACACAGAATAATATCATTAGACAGATACAACAAATCCCTAAAAGCTTGGCAAGGTGGTTCAAGCAAACTGTCTTAAGATACCAGTTATTCATGAATCTCAATGAGATGTAGGAATGCTGTTCTGTAAATACTGCACTGATCACTTCAAACCAGGCACAGGTTCTCAACTTACTTTCATCGCAAATTTGGGGCCTAACCTATTGTACATCAGACAGCTGAAATAACTGTAATGCTTTTTTAACTCCATCCTTGTGATTTAGGTCAACTTCATTAAACACTTCAAAGTCTGTTTCAGTATATATTCTCAATGAGACCTAATACTTTGGGGTATCCTTTACAATGCTTACAATAATGCCTACTTATCTGCTTTGGCTTTGAATTCAGTTCTAGCAGGACAGTCAAAATGTTCCAAGGAAAACAAAATTCTACAGTCAAACCACATTTAGGGTACAGCCTTACAGCTTTTCCTTGTGTAACTTGCAGGCAAATGGAAGGCAGTAAGGAATGCAGGATGCAGCCTTGGCAGGGATAAATCAGGTTTGCTTCTCATCTCTCATTGATACTACTGATAATACTGGGAGCCATATGCTCATGTGGATAGGGGAGAATTTTAATTTAAAGCTTATGTCAAAAAGAAAAAAGCAAAAGCAGCTATCAAAATAAACTTCAAAAAATCACATCCTTCTGCATAAGGATTGTGAAAGAATAAGTGTCACTGATGCAAAGGATGAGCTTAAGTGATGCACATGCCTTGCATTTAATAAATGTGTCTTTGCAATCGAGGGCAACAACTTTCCATTTTCATCTTTCATTTCCTTCCCCAGAAACCCTTGCTGTAATTAAAGATCAGGTTCTTCCTCCAATTTACTTTTGTCTTCTCAAAAATATTTTAATAATGCAGCATCTTATGAAGCAGTTTCATAACACATTATGAACAGCGCTATGAAAGAATCAGCAACCATACCTAATGGTTCTAACTTTTAGAAGCCAGCATTCTCAAAAGAGTGTATGAGGCATCTTTATTTTAAAGTCCATGAGACACCTTTAGGGACTCCTTAAATGTAAAGTGTATAAAGCTCAGCTTTGAAAAACAAAAGCCAAAAGTCAGATTCTTTCTGTAACACTGTACTTCTTGAGGTGCCAACAGGAAAGTGTCAGATAAAAGCAGTCCAATTACAGACAGCTCATATATGACTGATCTATTTTCCTCTGAAACAAGCACAAACCTCCTTAAGCAGACCTCTTAAAAGTCTGAAAGATAAAAAGCAGATACTACTTTGTGTAAATAAAGATTATAAAACTGAAGTGGCGATTGAGCATGTTGATTTTGAGCATGGTGGGGCTGCTTGTCAGAGTAAACTGCAAGGGAGCTGGGGAGAAGAAATCTTTGAAAATACATCATCACATCAAACTTTTATTAAAAGGTGGCTATGCAAAAGGAATGCTCCCCCAACAAAGCCTAATGCTCTGTGAAACGGGCTGAACAGAGTAAAATCTATATTTAAGTACAGAACTTTTTACAATGAGGGTGGTAAAATACTGGAAGTGGTTGCCCAGAGAGGTGGTGGATGCATCATCCCTGGAGACATTCCAAGGGCAGGCTGGATGTCGTTCTGGGCAACCTGATCTAGTTAAAGATGTCCCTGCTCACTGCAGGGGGGTTGGACTAGGTGAGCTTTGAAGGTCCCTTCCAACCCAAACTATTCTATGATTCAAACCTCAAATGTAATTTCAGAGTTCCTCCTTTTTTATCCTAACATCTCAATGACAGCCACCTTCCAATACAGGAAATATCAAATACAGTACCTTCCAAACAAGAACACTGTATTTATTCAGTTCACTTATACGCTACATTCTTTGGAACGCTCTTGTGGCCTAATTTATTCTCAGCCATTAAAGCTGTGCAGTTAGTTTTCTTAATCCTACCTAACAGGGATTTTCTCTATTGCCAAAAGTTAGCATTCCTCTGATTCCTCTGTAAAATTTTACCATTTAGTCCATGTTTCAACTTGTCAGAAATTTGAGCAGGTGTAGCAAATTTTCACTAATAAAATTTTCATTTCTTATATACAGGACAAGTTATTTTTGGATAAGAGGAAATTCTGCTAAGTGATGCATCTGAATCTATTTAGCAGTTACACTGACCTGTTACTCAAATTGCAGTGTTCTGCTCTTACTTGCCACCTCCTGCTACAACTAATTTGTGATTTATAACTTGCACATAACTTTTGACTGTGGAGAGTACAAGTTATTCAGCCATTCAGGCCTGATCTAATTTGTACTTATAGTAAGTCTTTACTCTTAAAAGAAAACCCACAACCAGCATTTTTCAAAAAGAACGCTTTCTTTCAGAAGTACAGAACCAGTTTCATCTCTATCTGTAGAGCTTGCCTTCTGAATGCAGAGATTTGCACCTAAACCTTAAAAGAAGCACTAAAAGGACCCTAACAGCTGCCTCTTTCACCTGTACCAGCTGTGTGCAATAAACCAACAGGGAGCTCTAAAGTCTTAGAAGAGTATTAGTTTACACAAGCAATTAATCCAGTCATTTCAAAAAAGACTTATGGTCAATTGCTTAGCTATAAGAAGGGATGTCAAACATGTCCTATTAACTTTGCAGCAATGCCTCAAAGAAAAATTGCTTTTGTTATTAATGAAAAGACTAAAACCAAAATAAACTAATTTGCTGTTTGCTAAATCCTCTTGCTGAGGAAAAAACAGCATTTCACCTCTCAGTACAACTGGTTTTCATTCTATTAAAACCTATCAGAACATTAAGACCACTGCAACTGTCTGACAATGGAGAGTAGTAGCAGGCCAGGTCTCATGCTTCAAGTTTGCGCAGCTGAAGCAAATCACTCATTAATAAACAAGTACCAGTTGTCAGTGAGTTCACAGAAAGAAGAGACACCACAGGAATTTCTGTTCTGGAGAAATATATCCATTGGTATGACCAAGCAATCATCAATGCCTAGAATAATTATAAATAAATAATTCAGATGAGAGTTCTGCATTTGTTTCTGGTAAGTTTTGAGCTTTACCTGTCTTGTTTTTGCTGATGTTTCAATGAAAGGAATTCCATAACTTCTTGCTAAATCCTGAGCTTGTTTTGTATCTACTGTTCTGGAAGGCAAATCACATTTGTTTCCTACTAGCACCATTGGGACATCTTCAGAGTCTTTAACTCTCTTTATTTGTTCCCTAAAAAGAAAAAAAAAGACTGTATTTAACAGGTATTAGTGTATTTAACGATTTTAAAACAATTAAAGACTCCATCATCACTCTTTATGTTCGTTTCCTACACATACACTATTAGAAGCCATCAAAAAATAAACTGACCAATCCTGTCACTCTCATGTTTATCACCTTATTTAAAAAAAAGAATATTTCGCAAACTTCTGTATATTTTATATTTTTTAACAGCTAGTGCCAGAATAAGCCTAAGAAACTCTGACATAAATCTTACTCTTACCTCTCATAGTCAGTACTCAGAATACTCAATTCATTTGCCAGCATGAAGCACTTATCAAAGCACTATGCCTGGTGTCTCAGTTTTGGTTTGGATGGGGTGGGGATGGTGTGTCTTTTTTGTTGTTTTATTATTAAGGATAGCATTACAAACTCTGCATTTAGACAGGGATTTTTAAACTTTGAAGACCACCAGCCTGGTTCTCTACAAAGAGAGATTTGGTAAGAGAGCCCTTTCAACCACTGGTTAGAAAACATCTTGAAACACTAGTTAGATGTACTTGTCAAAAATCTCAAATAACAATCATTCATTTCATTACTTTTGCCTTCCCAAATAATCTAGCAGTATGTTCCTTAATTAATATAATCACTGGTTTTGGTTATTTACTCATAAGCCTTCAGCTTCAGTCTGAAAGGTTATCCACAGGTGTGTGAATGCACAGTAGAAACTCCAGCCTTCAACTCACAACATTCTTTGAAATTAACTGGGAAGGACTTCTTATGCAAAACAGCAAGTGACTTTAAAAAATGAAAATTCCACATGAAAACCTCTGTGCTCCTTCCTTTTACATTAGCATCTACCTTATTTTTTCCCTTCTTCCTCTACAACCAGAGGAAAACCATTTGTAATAATCCGGTGAGATAATGAAGACAAGGTTATGGTTTTTCTGAGAGCAACAGATGTCTAATTTGTCCCCCCTACTGTGCTCTTATATGGTTTTTTTTGGTTGGTTTGGTTTGTCTTTTTTTTTTTTTTTTTTTGGTGGGGGGGGGTGCTGTTGTTTTGGGGTTGTTTGGGTTTTTTTCCTTATTCATTTGTTAAGAAGTCTTTACCTCGACCTACAAAACTTCTTGCTTTGCCCTTCTGATTCTCTCACCCATCCCACTGGGAGGGGGAGTGAGCAAGGAGCTGTGTGGTGCTTAGCTGCCTACCAGGATTAACCCACCACACACTGACTACCAAATTCAGACTGTAACTCAGTCATCATGTTATGCTCTTATTTGTGCATTTATTTTCATCACTGACATACATTTTACTATTTAAGGATTTGCATAGGACCTTTTATTACAGATATCACTCCTCCTCTGACCTGACATTATCTTCATCCTCCTTTCATTCTGCAGTAATCCTTCCCCCAGTTTCATCCCCGTAGAAGTCTGGAGTTTTCCTTTTAAAATAGGCAAAGGACCCATCTAGAAACTGGGGGTCAGTTTCACACGTGCTGTTAAGTAAACCACTTTGCAGTGATGAGCAAGCTAAATTTCCTAGGGTCCTATAGTCCTCTAGTGCATTCTCACAATGCAATGTCTCTCTCAGACCACTGAATAATATCAGAATTATTGATTGATTGATTGATTCAGAACTTCAGAAGTATTGATTGCTTCTGAAACATAAAGAATGAGTTTTAATTCTTATAACATGCTCTAGATGTATATACAAGTCAGGCATAACCTCTCAGGACTGCTGTTCACCTGTGGTAGCTTAACACTTTTGAAAAAAAATCATGATTCTGTTCATAGCCACATGATAAAATTTGTGTTGCTCTCCAAGACTTTGCATCTATCAAAGAAGAAAACTTTCTTTCGTAGGAGCGGCTGATATAATCAAAGTGCAGATATTCCAACTAAGAAGGAATAAGTCAGGATGGCTAAAACTGAGAACTGTCAAACTGACCAGATCAGTAATGTTTTCTCTGTGGCTGCAACTGAAGTAGCACATACATACATTAAGCCATCTAATTCTGCTAAGAAATCTGTAGGTTAGTGAAAGTTATCCTTCAGCTGGATATGGAGAACACCAGACAAGGTGGGGAGAAAAAAAAAACAGACACAAATGGTTCCTGTTGATAGAGAAGTGGGAAGAGTGGCTGGTATGCCATAGGGTTGTGCTGCTATCCAGAGGGACCTGGACAGGCTGGAGAAATGGGCTGACAGGAACCTTATGAAGTTTAACAAGGGGAAGTGCTAAGTCCTGCAATTTCTGGTGGAGTAACAGTGTCAGGCACCAGTATATGCTGCGGACCAGCTGGCTGGAAATCTCTTTGTCTTTGTGGCTCCTTTAGTAGGAGTACTGCCAGCAGGTCAAGGAGGTGGATGGAGCTACTAGAAATAGTTCAGTAAAGATGTACTGGATGATAAATGTGACTGGAGCATCTCTGATATGAGGAAAGGCTGAGAGAGCTGGGACTGTTCAGTCTCAGGAAGAATCTTACCAATGTGTATAAAGACCTGAAGGGGAGATGTAAAGAAGATGGACCCAGTTTCTTTTGTTTGGGGCTCATTGACAGTACCAGAAGTAATAGGCACAAACTGAAACACAGGAGGTTACCCTCTGAATGTCAAGTAAGGTTTTTTTCACTGTGAGGGTGACTGAGCACTGCCACAGGTCGTCCAGGGAGGTTGCAGAGTCTCCATCTTTGGGGAGAATTCAAAACCATCTGGACAAGGTTCTGGGCAACAGGCTCTAGGTGACCCTACTTGAGCAAAGGCGTTGCACCAGATGACCTCCCTTCTAACTCCAACCACTGAGGTTTTTTGAAACTTAATCCTGGAACACTGTCTTTATTGCTATGTTAATTAAGGAGGGGTGCAGGAAAATAAGCACTTATTTAAATAAATATATGTTCATGCGATTACATGCTTTGAGGATTTTTCAATAGAATTTGAACATGCAGATCCTGTTGCAAGACTTACAGAGGGTTTTGGAAACCTAAGTCTAAAAGGCAATTATTTCTTTACTGATTATAGCATTTGCAGATTTGGAACATACATTTTTTCCAGGCAGGCCAAAAACACATATGTAACTAGTTTTCTCAGTATCAATGTTCCTTTAGAAATAGCATTCTCCTAGCACTTTCAGCTCCTGACTGAATGAATCTGCAAAAGGATTTTCTCTTTTGCTAAAGTAATGATGGCAGATGTGTTGTGTGCACGTAAATGTGTATATATATATATACACACATATATATTAACGTAAAATGTGTATAATGGTTTTCCTTCACTCAGATGTCAGTACAAGGTACCTTATTTTCATTTTGTTTTGTGTTGTACGTTCCGTCTATACACACAAATAATGAAGTCATCCCCACTGTCAGAATCTTTAAAATTTTACTAGACCAACAGAAAAACAGTGAGAAATTCTTCAAATTAATAAATTTTATAAAATTGAGAAACAAAACTGTTAGGAATTGCCTTTTTCAAGAAGCATAGAAAGAAATGAGTATTAGGTGGATAAGGTGCACAGAAGCATTTACAGATCAACAGGGACTGTGCAGAGAGATTCAATAGATTTAAGCTAAATCCGTGCAAGTCATTATTTGTAATCTCTTGTACTGGTAAATTGATACAAAAGGTATACACCAAGTTACAAGGGTTAATTCTGTCAGTTTAAAGTGAATGACCTATACTAATTGGTGAAACCTCATGAAGTGATCCATAGCATCACTGTGTCTCTGTTCTCTAATTAGAACAAAAACATTTCACTGCCAAGAATATGTAGAATTGACTTCTGTATTTCAGTTTCTGTGGAGTGTAAGGTTTCTGGGGCATCTGTATAGTACATGTAATCTGAAATGATGTCTTAAAGCCTATATAACATAAACTATAAATCAGTTAAAATGTTGGCAGAATGTGGAACCAAATGCTGTCTCTTATAAGACTCTTCTGATCAACCAGGAAGTAATGTGTGGTTGCTTACGCCTATACTGGAAGGGATCTATATCCTGCCCCTCTGCAAGCTTTATTAGCTCTGGGAAGCTAAGACAATTGCACAGCTTCCACTTCAGAGCTGTTTGCAACCAGTAGGCTTAAAGTATGGTCAGAGAGCTTGCATCTGCCCACAGTCTTACTATGTAGGTGTAACTGCAGTGTGCCTGTTGCTGCACAGCTATCAGCCTCAAGTCTGCTTTCAAAGGATATATATGGAGAGGATTCCACCCCCTCCCCCCACCAAGAAAAGTTATTGTGAAATCAGTGTGACATATTCCTGTAAAAAATGTTCTCAGAGATGTATTAAACACTTTATATGAGCATTTAATAAAGGAGAAATGTAAGAACTCCCAGGAAGAGGTGTATTTCATTAGTTCTATCTGTTTGAAAAATCAAGGTTGTTCAGATCTGTTACGCTGTTTTGTAACTACTATTTCTTGCAGAATAATCATTATCAAAGAATGACCTTTACACTAGAGAAGTTATTTTCTGTCAAAAACAGTGACTGTAAATCAAGTGCCATCAAACTTTTATTCCAGTTTTTGCACAGACTTTTTGTTTTTATGAAGTCATCCCAGGAGACTTAAACATGGACATTGTTGGTGTTTATGGATATCCATATATTTAGAACAGCAGTATCAAAGTGTTTCCCTAAATATTTTTGTGTTTACTGACATAGATGGCATTTCTTCCCTTAAAAGGACTAATAGTTATCAGAAACAGTTACAATTAAACTCAAAACAAGAGGTGAAATGTTATACTCTTTTAATACTAAATATTATAATGTTGAAAGTTCTGAAACATTCCTGTTTTTCAGAAATCAGATAACAATTGTTTAAGCTTAACCAATGAAAAATGACAGTTTATATTATACAGATAGCACAAGTGACTCACAATGCCAATATTGTTCTTTGTTTTACAGTGTTGTCTGCACATTTTCGGGTCTGTGAGCCATATACGGACTACAAAGGTCGCTACCACTTTGGTTTTCACTGCCCCCGTCTTTCTGACAATAAATCTTACATCTTTTGCTGTCACCATAACAACACAGTATTTAAATACTGCTGCAATGAGACAGAATTTCAGACTGTTATGCAGATGAACTTAACAGGGAACGCAGATGGATATATGCATAAGTAAGTAAATGAGTTTTAAAGTACTCTTCACCAAACTGTTCCTGGTCTAATAACATAGTCTGAGGTGTGCTTAATGATGAAAGCAATTAGAATAATTGCACATACAGAAAAACATTGCTAAAAGGTTTTTGCTGTTACAGAACTCCAAAAGGAAAGGATATTTTAGCTTTGCTTTTTTTGCTTTGACATGAGCTATAAACATTGCTAAGAGAGTAATCACTGACTTTAGGGAACAGAACATATTTGCTTATATATCAACATTGTGTGGTCTCCTTGCCTGTTACCTGGGATGCATCCATGTACTGCTGGCAACTGCCCTTTTAAGATAAATGTCAGTAACTTTGTTCATAAAGAACCAAAGTACAAAGTAGATCTTTGTTACTGATTACCTATTTACAATGGCAAAATCTTCACTTGCGGTTTTTCTCTCAGTTAGTATTTTCTACTCCAGCCACACCAATCTGCTAGGATTTCTCTTGGTGCAGAAGGCAACTTTCAACCCCACCCGGGGTTGAATTCTGATCAATCTGCTTTCCCCTGCCATTTTATTCTGGAATGCAGCCCCTTCAAGGCAAGGAAGGGGAAGATTAAAGACAACTGGAATTCCAGTCTATTGATTTTTGTTTACTACAGGGATTTTAGTGTTGTTTTCTGCGGTGCAAAAGTCAGTCAGAGTGTTGTCATTCATTCCCACGGAAGCAGGTGCAAGGCTGCTAGGAGGCTATGGTGTTGGAATACTGATGTCTGCTCTTTTAACTCACTGCTTGCAGCTGTGCCAGCAAACCATCGTTTTCCTGAACAGCCCCTCCTTATACAGCTCTATCTAGAGAAGTTTGAATCTTACACACATGTAGAAGCTGCATACTCTAACTTGACAGTTGTTACATGACAATCACCTACTATAAAGAAGTCTATGTACTGTGTGGTGTAAAAGAGACAAAAATAGACTCTACCCTTATAAGATGCCTTATATTAATGTGGATTTATACTGTCTTGGTATTGCATGTGCAGCTATGTCCTTGAGGTGAAATTTCCTTGCCTTGGCCTCAGAATGCATCTGAGAACATCATGCGAACATATCACACAGAACACCAGGGACACACTTCAAGTCTAACATGCCAATTAAAGTCCAGACAGCCTAGAAACTGGTAGCACCCTCACCTGGGGCTATTCAACAACGCTAATATGCCTCTAGGCAGCCTTCTGGAGTTTATACCACAGTATGCCCCAGTGCCCAAATGCAATGCATACTGTACACTTGCTCCATAGTAAAAGTCAGATGTGCTTCCCCTTTGTTTACTGGGATGACTATGCTACCATGGCAGCAGCCAGATGCCTGCCTGAAAAGAGGTCCTAGCAGGACTCTTTGTACAGAAGGACTGTGCATATATTCACAGACAGAGCCAGAAACTGCTTCACACTCAGAGTAGTAAAAGGAAAGTCTCAAGAATGAAGTAGCATGGCTTTTGCTCCCACACTTTCTCAGTTCTTTGTCTTGCACACAGCAAATTTATTTCTTCCCTTACTGTTCTGTAAACCCTGCATCAACCCTGATGAGCATCCAGGTCTGCCTAACAGGCAACTTCATCACAGAGTTTGGGATGTGGCCAGATATTACTAAGGTAAGGTCCTTCTGTTCTTCTTTTCACTAACAACCTGAGTAGAGCAGCCTAGCAAAGGGGGCTTGGGGTGTTTGTTGATGAGAAACTGAGCATGAGCCAGCTTCGATGTGCACTCACAGCCCAAAACCTAACCATATACTGGCCTGCTTCAGAAGCAGTGTGGTCAAAGGAGGTGATCCTGCCCCACTACTTCACTCTTGTGGGATCTCACTTGGAGTAGTGTGTACAGTTCTGGTGTTCCCAACATAAGGACATGGAGCTGTTGGAATAAGTCCAGAGAAGGGCTATGAGGATGATGAAGGGGCTGGAGAACCTCCTGTGTGATGACAGACTAAGAAAGTTGGAGCTGTTCAGCCTGAAGAAGAGAAGGCTGCGTGGAGACCTCATAGCAGCATTTCAGTATCTGAAGGGGGCCTACAAGGATGCCAGAGAGGGACTCTTCATCAAGGACTGTAGCGGTAGGAGAGGGGGCAACCAGTTTAAACTTCAACAGGGGAAGTTCAGGTTAGATATATGGAAGAAGTTCGTCACTGTGAGAGTGGCAAGGCACCGGAAGAAGAGGCACTTGCCCAGAGAAGTTGTGGATGCTCCATCCCTGGCAGCGGTCAAGGCCAGGCTGGACAGAGCCTTGGGCAACATGGTCTAGTGTGAGGCATCCCTGCCCATAGCAGGAGAGCTGTAACTAGGTGATCCTAAGATCCTATCCAACCCTAATTTCCAACCTTAACCATTCCATGATTCTATGAAATGGACAGAGCAATCAGTCACTTTCCAAATCAGACATGCAGAGAAACAGGTACAATCTGATTGCAAAATATGCACTGGGATATAGAATATTTTTCTGCCTCCTGCATTCTCTGCTTGCATGTCTGCTCACATATGTATGTGTACACATACATGTACACTCCTTTTCCCCCCAAAAAAAATAAATATAGGGCTGTTCCTCTTATAGGACCATTGTGTGAGCAGTTCCTCAATGGGGAAAATGTAATTTTGTATTCTATGAACTATAATATTGATTTTAATGAAAATATTCAGGGAGTAGTGTCAGTATTACATTATTTTCATTTAGCCATCTGTTTGATTTGGGGTTTTGGATTTGGGGGGGGGGGGGGGGTTTGGTTGGTTGGTTTTGTTCTTTAAAAAATCAGCTCATTCAGTTGTGAAGGGGAAGGAGCTACATCTGTAGTCTTTGTTGGTAAGATTCATGGTTGAGACCTACCCACACACTATTTACCATGTATGTTGCCATCCAGAATTTCCTGTGGACATTTAGCTGTGTGCTGATCTTTTGCCAAGGTGTGTGAAATCACGCTAAATACAATAAAAAGCTTCTGGAGATGTAGCTTAGAGAAGTGAAAGAGTGAAACTGCTTTTGCTTTTTTGTCACTTCCTGAAACATCACTTCTGATATCAGTCAGGGTTGGGAAAATGGATAGACGCTAACTTTCTACATGAAAATCTACTATTGTAGTGAGATGGAGAGAAATCTCCTCACCCTGAACTCACTGAGATTAGTAGAAAACTGCCCAGTAATTTTAGTATGCTGTAGAAGGGCAGAAAGAAGTGAAGCTTAGATGCCTACATTAAAAACGTTGTAAAAAGCATTTTGGTACACTCTGACTTTATTTAACTTATACGGTCATTTAACTTTATTTGGATTCTAATACATCCAGGGTTCACTTTACAGTAACTCTTTGTTTGGATCTAATTTCACATACCACTGAAAAAAAATTCTAATGAAACCTATTTTACTGTGGCTGGGGAGAATGATTTAGGGTAGGGGAATAGCTATGAACTGAAAGAAAGGATTATAGTTTTCAGGGAAGAGTGATTCAATATTATTACTCGGTTTATTTCAATATTATTATTTGGTTTATTTTTCCCCTTGGGCATTCTTGCGATCATCAAAACAAGTTTCTTGTTTTATAATACAGTTGAGGGAAAAATTAATGAAGTGACTTGTAACTTCTTTGTTGTTGCACAGCTGAAAAAGCACATTTGTCTTCTACAGTCACATGGTATAACTATAGCCAGTTTTATTTACATTTTTTTCCATTACTATAACAAAAAATTTCTATGTTTTTAAAAGTGCATAATACTGGGCTATTATGTCTTTGTGATCGTGCAGATTAATCAGTCTAATATTTTTGAATGTGAAAAATTCATTTAGTATTAAATATAGAAATATCAATGGTGTCTAACAGATGAGAAAAGTTCTGCCATCCAAACTATTTTTCCATAAAACTTTGTCTAATAAGTTAAGACGTTCACTTCAATCTAACATTCCTACCCTCTCAGATTTTCTATTATGCATGTTTTGGTGGATTATCAGCAATATTACTATCCATGGGGTGCTTAATCTGATACTGGAACAGTGTTATGGCAATCTGCAATGCATCCATGTTTTTCCTTATCTCTTATTCCAGTTTTTCAGGATTGAATGGCTTTTGCACACCACACTACAACATTGCACCAAATGCAATGTGAGGATAAAATAGCACATGTACAGCACATGCCCTGCAGAGCTGTCATTTGTTTAAATATCTCCCAGAAAGTCATGTTCACAAGAAAGCAAATAAATAAATAAGTAAGATTGTCAATTCCACTACCAACTGCTGCAAAAATATGTAATTTAGCTGGAAATACCTTTTAGGTACTACAGTAACAGATTACGCATGAAAACACTGGGTTGGGAAAATGCCTTGAGATAATAATAAAAACAAAATAGAAAAAAAATATCACATTTAAAGTGTATACGCAAAAACCTGCATAGATTTCCACAGTGTTGGAAGCATTTCCTGGGATGTAAACTTGCATTTCCTTAAGGCAACATTGAGAAGGTGTTACTACTCCAAGTAGCAGCCCTGTTTAAGGAAAATAAGGAAAGAAGCAGTTTCCATGGCCATCTGCCCACATTTAAACTCTGCAGCTGTAGCATTCTGCTCACAATTGTTCTGATTTGTTGTTTTTTTAAGCCTGAATTCCCAAATTAATATATTTTGTTCATGTGCTGCACATAAAAAACAACAAACTCTTGTACTTGTAAAAGAAAAATATATCCTGGTCCTAACCTGCTTGTCATCTGTCTCAAAAAGTTAATGGATTAGATGGAAGGAGTCATGTGGGTAATAACTGTAATAGAAGTTCCTGACTTTATTTGCATGTAGGGGTGTTAGAGAAATCTAAGCAAGGTTCTGCAGATGAAATAGGAGGAGATAGATGGGAAAAGAATTTACTGTTCTCAAAGAGCCCAATTCAAGGCTTCCTGAAGTCAGAACAAACGTTTCCACTTATGCAAGTGGGCTCTGTATCAAGGCTAATCCAAATATACACTGTATTTCCTTAAAAGATGAAGTGTCTTAAAATAGTGACCTATGAAGCTTTTCTGGTGGTCCGTGAATTACCCTGTTTCACAGGGAAGCTGAAAGGAAATTGTCTTGCAACTTTTACTCTAGATTAAGCTTTTGTATTTGAGTGCCAGCAGCAGTAGAAGACGAGGCAACACAGCTTTAGAATGAATTTTTAATGTTGTACTGCTAAACCTTGTGTTGAGTCTAAACAGAATCCTCCAAAATGATTGACTGAGAGGGGCAGGAGAACTAGCAGGGCAGGGCAAGCTACCCAGGTGAGGAAGGGGAGAAGAAGATACAACCTTACCAAAACAACTAATTATACTTGATTGTCCCCGTGAAGGAACAAACCCCTGCAATTTGAATCTTGGTAAACTTGGAATCTTTTCACACTTTATTTTTAATTTAAATGAAACTTCTGCACAAAAATACAGGAAAATCAGATTGCAATATGAAACTTTAACAATTAAATCATTCAGTTCAGTGAAACGAGAGCAAGTCTTAATCGGTTTTTGATTCCCAGTTCTCTTTTCTGTCTCTGGCCTTACAGACTAAGAAGTTCGGTCTACCTTCTAATTAAGACATTATCTTAATTTGTAGGGGAATTTTAGTTTTTTCTATAATTAGTAGCCATTACATCTTAATAGTCTGAGAAAAGGAAAATATCAAAGTATGGAATTACCCTCTGTGTACAAAACATACTACTTATTAATTTTGCTTGTGATTTTTCAAAGGGCCCTTTTGATAGTCCTGTTGTCCCATTGTCTGTTAATTAAAGCAGTCTTTCAATTTGTCCTTGTGAGAAACAGACGTTATTTAGAAGGAGCAGATGGATAACTCACATATGGCATGATTTATAAATTGTTGCTTTAAATTGGAACATTCAAAATAGGTCTAATTTTGCTAACCAAAATTTTGATGGGTGAATCTAAATACCTAAAATACAAACAAATTCTTTGAACTTAACTGTAAGAAGAGTTTCTTGCTCTCATATTGTAGTCAAAACAATTTCCATTCTTGTTGTAGATCAAATACAGCTCACCTATTAGTAAAATGGATCCTACTGGTATTAGTGATAAATAGGATTTATTACAGTGTATTTCTTCCTGACTTCTCCAATCTTCACTTCCATTTTCTTTATAGTAGCAGAAAACTTGTAACAGTTTCTGAAACTGATTTTTTTTCCCCCATTCAAAGCACTTGATTTATTTTATTTCATTGTATATTACACTTGGTTTTGGAAGCATCTTTTCAGTTACTGCAGAAACAAACCTCTATCATTCATTTCTTCAATCACTATTTCTTTGACGAGAGGAATTGCAGCTATTTTGTGTAGAACCTGCTTGATTTTTAATTACTGCAGAGTCATCAACTGGGGTAATCCCAAACACATATACAGGCTGGGTGGAGAATGGATTGAGAGCAGCCTGGAGGAAAAAGACTTGGGGGTCTTGGTTGATGACCCAGCAGTGTGTGATCACAGCCCAGAAAGCCAGCCGTATGCTGGCTGGCACCAAAAGGACTGTGGCCAGCAGGTAGAAGGAGGTGATCCTGCCCCTCTGCTCTGCTCTCATGAGACTCCACCTGCAGTACTGCGTTCAGCTCTGGGGCCTCCAACACAAGAGAGACATGGACCTGTTGGAGCGAGTCCAGAGGAGGCCATGAAGACGATCAGAGGAATGGAACACCTCTTCTATGAAGACAGGCTGAGAGACTTGGGCTTGATCAGCATAGAGAAGATTCTGTGGAGACCTTAGACAGCCTTTAAGTACCTAAAGAGTGCCTAAAAGAAATCTGGAGAGGGACATTTTACAAGGGCAGGTTAGGGATAGGGCAGGGGGCAATGGCTTTAAATTGGAAGAGGGGGATTTAGATAAGATATTAGGGTCAAAAAGCTGCTGCTTGTCCTCTTCTGCTACCAATCCTCTCCTCATT
>JANHGB010023785.1:3687-19273 GCA_026283785.1 Coracopsis vasa
TTTACTTTTTTTTCTTTTCAGGGTGTACATTCTTTCAAACTTTGTTGGGAGACCTGTTCGTTTAAAGAGAGAGACCAAAACATTCTGCCTTTAATAGTGGAATAGAAGATAAACCCAAGAAGAAAAAAGTAACTTCTATATGGCCTTCTGCCTACAATGACTGAAACATCTCCTTGTCCCCCTGTGTCATGCAAGGGGAGTGGGTATAGAATTTTGGTTTTTAAGAATTTGTTTTATATCTCATTATCCTACACTGATTTGATTGGAGGTAGGTTAAACTATTTCCGCAAGGCAAGTTTGTTTTGTCCATGGTGGTAACTGGTGAGTGATCTCTCGCTCTCCTTATCTTGACCAACAAGCTTTTTGTCTTACTTTCTCTTCCCTATCAAGCTGAGGAGGGGAGGGATAGAGGAGCTTTGGTGGGCACCTGTATCCAGCCAGGGGCAAACCACATCATACTTCTTGTGAATGCAACAAGTTTATACAACAGCTGAGCACTTGTAACGTAATTACCTTTTGAGCAGCAAGATGGAGAGCGGTTCTTCTGCTACGATCAGCTTTATTAACATCAGCTCCAGCCTTCAGCAGTGCCTCTGCACAGTCCAGCCTGTCAGCCAATACACAGTACATAAGCGGAGTTCTTCCAAACTGGTCCTCTTTATCCTTCAGCTCAGAGTTGCCTTAAAAAAAAATAAATCACACAAACCAGTTAAGTCTATGAGTATCTAACTAAAAGCAATACTTTTTTATTAAAAAGGTATCTTATTATAAATTAACAGTGTTATGTACCATACCTGTTCACCTTACACAGGTAAGGTGATCAAAACAATAAAGATAGATAAACTCAGTTACTACTTTTCAACCTGTTTTTACTGACTTTTACAGGACATTTCCAAATATATTTACATAAAAAAGTATATTCAGAAAACATAAGTTCCACAAATACTACCACCAGTAACATTCTGCAGTGGCATAATTTATGTAATTTTAAAATAGTTATACACATCATGGCTGCAAAGAATACTTTAAAAAACAGCAACAGCACATTACCAAGGAGTCCTGAAACCTGTAAATACTGTAACTAAAACAAGCTTTGAAGCCTACTCACAGCAATGTTTGCTTAAAAACATAAACATGTCAATATTACATCAATACCATTATTTACTTCATAGTGCCTTACAATATGGAAACTACTGAAATACTTTGAGCTTTCTTGAATTGGTATGGTTAATAATGCAGCAATTAAGCTAAATAAGAAGTCTGAGGTCCTATTAAAAAAAAATCAAAACATTGTATTCCTATTCACAGTCAAAAAAACTTCTCCAAACAAAGCAGTATGCACCCTTCATTACAAAGTTTCTTATTTCTGATATGTCACCACATAGAAACTAGCACCTATAAATTCATCGGTATCCACTAGACTACACATCCCGACTAAATCTATCTCCCATGTAGCAGTGTTGTCTGCAATTACTCAAGAAACATTGAATTTTAACAGATAAGGTTTTTTTGGGTTTGTTTTTTTGGGTTTTTTTTTGTGGTTTTGTTTTGTTTTTTTTTAATATTCCCTTGTCTGCATGTTTGTGGATGCTTCAAAAGATCTCCAGCAGAAGCATGCTTCTCCTTTACAAACACAGTCTTTGCTCTCCCCCAGCAAATAGCATTTTATAGTTACCTAAATATCTAGTACTTGTATTCTTTACTACAATTTCTATTGATTCACCCATCAGAAGAGTCAAGCAGATTGAATATGAATCAAGGGGAATATCAAGAACCAAAGTGCATTCCCTACCAACCAAGTCTCTCACAAAAATCACTGTATATCAGGACATTGCGAGTTAGAGCAATCATTTGCTTGCTCACTCCATCTCAGAGTTACATTAAAACTGTTGAATGAACACCACATTGTTCTCATGATTCATTCTGCAACACCTTCTCTTGCTTAGAAATTATGATTCACATTGAGAAAACCCTTTCTGCTCTGCAATAAACAGTTCAGGAACCTTTGTGAACTCTCCTGTGAGTACAAATATAAAAGAATTCTTTTTGTTCTTCACCCATGGCCTTGTCTTCCTTGACTGTCCTCCACCTCGACAACCCACAAGGTTTCTAGATAATTTTTATGCCTCTAGAAATTACTCCTAACCTGCATCCACCTTCCTCAGACACAGGCTGTTTTTTCAGTAACATCTTTTTGCTTTTTAATATCCACTCGCACACTATTTAGCTATGGTTGCTTTCCTTTTGACCATCCTAAACTTTTTCTTTTGTTCAGTGCTTTTGTATTTGCTTCACACTGCATGCAAGGAGTTTACTCTTTAGACTCATCTTTAAATTTTTTGATCTTAATGTCCTTCACCATTTTTAGAGTACAGAGCTACAGCTGGCTGCTGTTCCTTATTATGTATACTCTGATCAAGAGTTAGGAAATCTCATTCAGTAACACTAATTTGGGTCCTATACACAGCAGTCAAAGAGCAACTCAAAGGTTGCTTCTCTTCTGGATTCACTGAAATTTTCATTGCCAGCCCATTAATGATTTCTAACAATTTACTTTCAGGATTATGTCTTCAACAGCCATTTACCCAAAATATATAAAAGTAAAGTTCATTAAAACTGTGTTTCCTGTCAATTTAGACTCTGATGTCCCTTAGCATGTCCTGCACATCACCATCTGGTCAGATGGGCAGTAATAGTTCTTATGATTAAGGCCAGTTCTTATCTAGACCTGGTAAATGTATGGATTTATGTAAAAATACATAAATATTTGCATAAAAATACATATTAATGTAAAAATACATTATTTTTTTATGTTGGTGGGGGTTTGGTTTGGTTTGGTTCTTTCAGGGGGGGGGATTGTTGGTGTTTAAGCTTCATTTATATGGCTGTTTCTTGAACTTATTTGTATTCAAGATTTGTTTTCTGCTTTGGTTTTTAGATGTGTATCAATAGCCCCACTTACATGGCTTCCACTGATTACAGAATAGGAAGTACACAGAAACATTGTCCACATAGACACTTCCCCCTCCACAAATCTTACATTCTCATCATATGATCAACAGCACCATTTAAAACATGACATTCTAGTTTTACTAATTTTTTTAAGACTTCCATGTATGTAGAAAAACGTGTATGCTTGTTTTGGATTTCCACGCAGCTTCAACTTGTATGACAGGTTGTAATATTTACTAAGTGCATTAAAAAGCAGTATATAGAAAATTGTAACTTGTTTAATTAGTTGCATGGTCATAAGGAAATAATTCAAAATGTAACTTATGAGCTGAACAAGGGAGTACAATTTTTTTTTATTTTCCCTAACTTGTAAAAACATTTGCTAGACTTTCAGAGTATTAAAATTTCACTGCAAACTGGATGCAGTTTCAAGATTAGTCTTTCTTCTACTATTAGAAAAAGTAGTTTAAAAGTTATATATATATAGTGAAGCCATCAATGTTTTACATTTCAGTATTTTAGCTAACAATAAATGCCTTGTTCTAAACCAATGTGATACAGTGCCATGCAACTCATGCAATGCAAACAATTAGCACACTTTTGTCAGAGCATTGGTTATACAATAAACACTTTACATATATCCTGCTCTATGGTATTTAATCCATAGGCTGTATAGAAAGTCCTGTAATTAAGCATCAGCAGCGGTTATCATAAAGAGACACTTTGTTCCAAAGCCCTCTTTCTCTATATAAATTTTCTATTTACCTTTGATTCTATTTCTGCCTCTTATTAGCACAGGATGTCAGAAGGAACATAGTATCCAGAACACACTGTATTATTTGAAACACCTGCTCCTTTAAAATCACAGGCTTTTGGGCAGCAGATTGCATATGCATCCATACTCATGAATTATATGCAAATACAATGTATATGTTTGTCTAAAATCACACAGGCTCCATTCAGCTACAGATGGGAAAGGGAATAATTACCAAACCCAAGCATCAAACAGGTTAGAGGGGCTGCTTTAAGAGACTGTTTAACCAGTCTCTATACCCCTCACCTACATTAATAACTGAATAGGGAAAACTCAAAGAGGAAGCAATAACAAATTTAGAGGTAAAAGGCCCTCCCTGAAAGAATGAGAAAGTCAGACTTTATGTTACTGCATATATCACTAGATACATAATCAAGATGCAGAGCTTGGACTTATGCTAGACGAACACACATATAAAGCTGAAGTACTGTCCTGAATTAGACATAAAGCTGAATGAAGTACTATCCTGAATTCGATGATGCTGCTAAGTGCAGTCATGAAGTTCAGTGACTAACAGCAATTGCTCAATTTACTTCTGGCATGAAGTTCTACTTTCAACAGTGCCTGGTAAACAGCTAAAAATATTACTCTGATGCATTCTTCTGCTAGGCAATAATTTTTTGGTCCTGCTCTGGCAAAAGTATAGTCTGTGTCATATCCTGTCCAAACACGACAAAGCAGAAAAGCCAAATGCTGTTATTACAGCAAAGGCTGCAAGGATTATGCAGTTTTCTTTCTCAGGTAAAAATAACATGCAGCATTTTTATACTGTTGCTGCATGATACCACTAAAAGAACAGTGATTTCCTTATCTGGTTCTAATGGCTGGTTTATGGTGTATTTGACAAGATATACCAGTACACAGAAGTACTAGTTCCTTTGTGTTTTCAAAATACACCTTTTGGCTGTGAAATTAACAAATACACACTACACAGTGACTAGACTTCATTAACTATAATAAATGATCTGTAAAATAAGTTTTAATCAAATTTCTCACAAAAGCAATTCCAAAACCAAGGATGTGCAGGTAAAATATTTCAGCTCAAAGCACTTCTCCAGAAATTTCCTGAAACAGGAGTCCTGAACAACTCTTCTGATTGTATCACTTACCAACTCTCCATTTTATTTCATGCAGAAGCACCAATCAAAAGCAACGGGTAATAAAAAGTAAGAAAAATCAGCCATATTTCCAGGACTATGTTTATTCTAGAAATACATAACCAAAAAATGAAAACATATTTTAAAGATGTATCATGGCTAACCCATGCAGCTGCTTACTTTCTCTCTCCACTGTGCCAGTGTGATGGGGAGAAGAACTGCAAAAGGGTAAAACCCACAGCACTGCACCAGCTACTAGGAAGAAAATCAACTCTATCCCAGCCAAAACCAAGACAAGATCAGAGCAGGAAGTCAAAACCAAAATGCTTCAGTTCTGAAGTAATCCAAATGCGTGTACAATAAAAACATTTACCTGCTATTAGCTTTTGGAGGGTACTCTTATCTCCATTAACAGCAGCAGCATGCACTTCAGATGCTAACGAGGAACCACTGAAGAGGAAGTTTGCTGAAATATTCATACTCTTTCAAGGTGTTACCATAGGTCAGATCTGCACCACCAACATTTTTTAAAGGAATTAAGTCCTAAAAAAAAACAAACCAGAAAAATAGAATACTTTTTTTTCTGTATGTGTGACCTTTAATTGCCGTTTTTTGGGGACTTTTGACAGTTCTGTTCCAACCCCTTTGGGACAGAAAGAAAACTCCACTGGTTATTCAAGATGTGGGTAAAACATGGATTTATACAGTGGTGTAATGGCATTCTCATTTCTTTCCTAAATCATGTCTACCACTGAAGTTGCCTTTCTAGCCTCTTCTGAAACAGAACTGCTACCTTCGCTGAGCTGCCTCAAGATCTTCATAGCTCAGGGCCACACACTAGTTTAGAAATGAAAAGGGCCTGCACACCTGAAAACTTGTCCATTTTCTCCAAAAGTATCAAACTTCAACTTTCAACTGTTATTATACTTCATATTTGGAATGGAAAACAAAATGAGGTAAGCAAACAATAATTGCATATGCCAAGAAAAAAAAACCAAAAAACCGGCAGCATCACTGATGTGTACTTAATTCTGGGAATGTTCCACCTAGTCTTCTGTTCAATGCTAATTTAAATATACTCTTTTTGTCATATCCCACATTTACATCATGGCACACTTGGGAAACAGCAAGAGGAAGCTATTTTGCTTCAACTGTTGTTGTCAACCATCTTTGCTTTATCTGTTCTATAAATCTCATATATCGCTACACAGCATCTGTTGTTATTAAGATAACTGCAGATGCAGATATATCAACGTTGGGGAAAATGTTATTAAAATACAAAAAAAAAATTCACTTTATGTAAAAGGAAGTGAAAATTTCTACAGCAAATATTTAAGCATCAAGTAATAAAAAGTAAAGGCCTTTACCTGCAAACAATAATAACAAAAAAATCAAATACAATTTAATACTTTAATATAGCTGTAAAGTCTTCTTCATAAGCTCCAAACTTCTTTACAGAGCTGATAAGAAAATCAACTAGGACACTTCATGGTTAATCTAATCACTTACTCAAAGAACATCTGCACAATAATGGTATCAGTTCATATCATGGAATAAACACAGATACGGAATAAACACATCCCTGGAATAAACACAGATACGGAACCATGTGGTTGTGCAAACCTGCTCAACACCACATCAATATACTGCATTCACTCTGCATGGAACACTCAGGTATAACTCAGACATTGTGTAAAGTATACCACATGGTAACAGCGGACAAAGCTTTTAACACACTCGTGTCTAAATAGCTGCCTTTTCATCTTGTCCTCAGACAGCCAAGTACACCCTGTGCCACTTTTTCCGACGTTTAACCGCATCATTGAACACTCCTTCCCTGAACTCTGTCTGGTTAAGCTTTCATGAGCCATGAACGTAGGTTCACTGTGTTTTAAGAAATATAATACCTTACCTTCCAACCTCTCTCCCCTACACAAACTAGTAATGGTGTGACTAGAACGGCATGAGATGCAAGTTGCTTTAAGTAAAAATACTAGAACTCCTCACTACTGGAACATTTCCTCACTTGTGTTCATGGATCTCCCTCTGCTGTCTCTGAGTTACTTCAGAACCAGGAGTAAGTATGGTATTGCCTAACTTTATCACCCCTCAGAGAACACGTGTTATGGAAATATGCAACGGCTCACTACACTTTCACAAAGCAAGTAATTTCCCTAAACCCAACTTTTGTTCCAGACACACCTATAAAATTATTTCAGAAATTACTCTATTCACCCAACAAACAACTTGCCAACAACAAGCATGTCTGGCATTTGTACCTGTCTGAAGTGACCAGTTATTAGAGCACAACAGATAGTTGGTTCTACACCAGCACTGGTGTACTCCACGCTGGCACAGAAGCATGAGGGCAAGCTCCTCACATAACTTTATGAAAATATTTTTTCCTCTTTAATAGTTCTGGAATCATTTCTGGTCATCTGAAACCTATGGAACAATGCAATCCTACCCCACCGCTCTCCTCCTCTTCATAAGCCCCAGAATAGCATGAAAATGATGATGTTCAACATCTCCTGGAAGTCACAAATGCCTCCATCCTTAGTGAGTTTGGTGAACCTCTCCATGTTTCAGAAAAGCCATCGAACATTTTTTGACACACTTGTTTTACCACGTAAGTAAGTGATTCTTCCCATAATCTGAAGTGTGTCATTAATGGATTCATGGCTTTGTTGACTTCCAGAAGCAGAAAGTAGTTCAAAGAGCCTAACGTGACAAGAGGCTAACAACATTTCCACTTTTAGAGCCACATAAGGCAGGCTAACAGTGCCATCATACACCATGACAAATTACAGAACAGTTCAACCTGACTTGGTGCTTAAGAAAGCCAAAGAAACTGCAGGTGCAGACGTGACAATGGAGGGTGGACAGAGCTTACGCAAGCCCAGCAAGTCCAAATACACTTTAAGACATAAAGCATGAATGTTTTAATCTCAGTGTAACAGCCCTTCAAACATTCCAAGAGCTACCTATAATCATTGTTTTCTTTTAAGGAAAATAAAGAATATCCACATCATTCAAAACACTTGCATCATTCTCTGCTTCCCAAGTATCCTCTGCTACTCCAACAAAACTCTCTTTTTGACTTTTTAGGACATGTAACTGAGATGTTTTATTCAAAGCCAAACTTTTTATCCCAACCTAGCAGTATGGTTTATGCTTTCTGTTACCTCCTCTACATTATACTGCATAAAAGCAGATGAGGCATTTCTGATTCAGGCAAATCTGAAGAAACCAAAAGGGACAACATGAAACTGAATGTCAGTTACAAGGAGTCACAGTTCCTCCCCCTACTTAACCATTATTTTTTTTTGCTCAGTTATTCCTACAGCCATAGAAATTTGCCTCCTATATAAAGGAAACTACAGTACTCAACTGCAGTAAGAACAAGAGTGAAGAAAAAGGGAAAAGGTCGCAGAGACAGATCTATGATAGAACTATCATATAAATTAAGAGCTTAACATGCATTTGGCATACAGGAGTACATATTGTCTTTAACTTCTTTAACTTCACCTTTTCCTCAAAAGCTTCCTCTGGGTACAGGAAACACATCAGGATTCTACATTATTGAGTGGAATATTTCACTTACTGGAATTTTGAGATACTGGTTTTATTCCCCTAAATTATCACTGGTATCTTTTGCTACATTTTTTTGTACATTTTACGCTTCTGCAAACAAACTAAAATATAAAACATCCAGGGGCAGCAGCATAAAATTCAGCAAATACTGAAAAACTTAGTAAAGCACCAGAAGCATCCCAACTACAGCAACAATTACATAAAACTGACTGCTTACAGAAGAGAATTAATAACAAAAGATGTTCCTAATTTCCAGATGAAAACAAGAGCCACATCCGCACAGTGTCAGTAATCACATAGTGAGAGAAGCAATCAATTGCTTCTATAGCAATTCTCAGGACAGTATCATAACTCAATTGAAAGAGCTAATTCTGCAGCAGGGACATTCTGAAATATTAAGAGGCACTCTAAAAGTAAAATACGTGACTTCCCTCAGATACTTCTCTCACACATATGACAAGCAGATGAACTGGCATCTGGAAGACTTTTTTAATAAAAATTCTCATTAACAAAAAATGAGGCATTTATTCATAAGGGATGAAAAATAATAATAAATAAAAGATCCTCTTATAAAAAGTTACGTAAATGACATCTGTAATATGCATTGAATTACTGGAAGCAAGTAAATAATTCACTTTTTCTTCCTTAAGGTAACATGTATAAGATTAGCTTTGTCAAGTCACCTCAAATGAAGGGACAGCCATGAGCTCTTTCAAGGTGTGTGAAATCTCATATCAAACTGTGATAAGTTTACCTTGCATTACACAGATAATCAGAATTACATCATTTTTCTATTCAGCAAAACTCGAGGTTGTTAAAATTTAAACAAGATCACTCTGTCAAATCTTACTGATACAGTTTCCAAGTAAAGAATGACTGCTATGAAAAAATAGCAAAGTATTTTTCAATTGTGAATTAATTTAGAAGACAGGATATTCTACAGATTGAAGAGCACAGGTTCTTAAGGTAGATATAAGCAAACCGGACAAAAGCTAAGGTCAAAATTCACACTATAAAAAATTTACACCATTTGTGTATACACACACATATATACACACTATATATATATGTGTGTGTGCTTTCAGCTCATGAAAACTGACAGGCCAAATGATTTTTGCAGTGTCACACATGAAGTCTGAGCCCGTAAGGCTTTCTCTGACACCAAATTGAGCTTGACTTGCAAAAAGCTTGATGTGAAGGATTTTCTTTTAAATGGCGTTACGCCCCATTTCACTCCCTTCGCTTGTGTACATAGTGGAAACGTGAAGAACACACTCCGCGGCTTTCCATGATCTTTTTGAGACAGCTCTGAAAACCTCTCAAAGCTCTGTAAGGTCCGAAGTTTTATTGGAAGAGGAAACACTGAATTTTAGGTGTTCTTTTTAGTACTTAGAACTGAGGAAGTGACAAAGAGCACAAATCTGTTGAAGCGTCGAATATACAGTGAATGATGACGTTCCGTTTTAACCCTGTTTTGAAGCTGGAACCTCCCTCTCCCCCAGCCGCTCTGCCCTCTCAAGTTACGCTCCCCGCCTTACACACAGAAAGTAGCTTTCATAACTCCTCGTCCTCCCCAGAGCCAGTGCCGTTCACCCCCAGCCCCATCGGCTGACGGGCCAAAGCGAGACCCAAAGACGCCAAACGAAACGCGGACAACTTTCCAAACCCGCCCGGGCCCCGCCGCCTCAGCAACACGGTTCTCGCACGCTTCAGGCCGCCGCTGTGAGGGCTGGCAGGGACACCTCCTTCTTCCTCCCGCCCGGGCTACGGGGACCGCTAACAAGCACCCAGCACCCGATCGAGAGCGGAAGAGGCTGTGGTGCCACAGGACACCCGGGCCATCAAGCCGGAAAGGGTTAACCCTGCCTCGCCTGAGCTGTGAGAGGAGCCACCGCCCCCCTCTCTCCCTCCCTTTCCCTGCCCTCTCAGGCGCGCTCCGTAACTCACCTCGACCCCACCCGCCGTCTCATCGCGCCACCACCGGGTCCCACCCCTCAGCGGCCGGGCGGGGCCGGGGCTCAGGCGCGGGCAGCCCCGGTGCGTTCTGGGATCGCTCCGTCCCCTCCCCTCCCGGGCGGCGTGAGCGGTCCAGGCGGTTGGAACTACAGTTCCCGGCGTCCCCCGTGAAGCGCGGGAACCCGGAAGTGAGCGGCGGAGGCGGGCAGCGCGGGGCTCCGAGGTGGAACTTGGCCGGGTGTTTCCTGGCGACGGGGGAAGTGAGGAGTCGCCGCGGAGAGTGGGAGCCGCGTTTCTCCCCCTCCCGGGCGCCCGATCTACCATGAGACCCGCCATCTTCCCGCTCCTGCCTGACGCTGGCTGCCTACTGCTCCTCCTGGTGAGCTAACCGGCACCGCGTCCCTTCCCCACTGCTCTCCCGCCCGGCCCGACACGGTTCTGCCGGTGAGAGCATCGGCCTGGGCTGGGCGGCCTGGGGGTGGCCGATGTACCTTGGGGCTCTTCCCGCCCAGCCGCCAGCGTTACCCTGCTCGCCCGGCTTGTGCGTGCTGGGACCGTGTCTGGAACCGGGTGGTGGCCTTCGCCTCGCCGGGGGACGGGGCAGCTCCGCCGGCACCTGCTCGGCGGGGAACGGCGGGGATGGGGGAGGCGAGCGGCGGTTGCGGGAGCGGCCCCGGTTGGCGAAGCATGGTGGTGTGGCCGAGGCTGATAGGCTGCGGACCCGGAACGGGCCGGCGGCGGGGTGGGGCTGGGCCTGGGCTTGGCGCTCTGTGGGCCGGGGCTCAAGAGCCGCCGCGGGCTCGGGGCATTGGACTGGCAGGCTGTGGGGTCTCGCCTCGGTATTTGCATGGCGGAGGCTAGCATCGTGCTTCCCCTCTTCAGGAGCCAGAGAGGGGAAGTGAGGGGAGGGAGTGGGCGCGGGGGAGCCGCGGCTGCCGGGAGAGCGCTGCCTGAGCCGTGCCTTCCCGAAGTCCGCTTGTCGCCTGTGTTTCACTGCCGCTGCCCTTAAATAGAGGGGAGCGGGCTTCCGTGGCCGAGCGAGGACGGGGCTGCCTATGAGCCCTTCCTGGGACCACGCCTGCGGTGAGGTAACCCCAGCTCAGCCCGGCGGCAGGAGCTGGGAAAACTTCCCGAACTGTCTTGCACAGCCGTCAGATTTATCTTTAGTTGTCACACTGCAGCGCTACAGCTTTTTTTTTTTCTTTAGGCTGGCATTACATGCATGACCTAAGCCACCTTCTGGCTTTGCATATACGCAAACGCAATCACTGATGTGTGTGTTTCGTGGAGATAAGTTGTCTGTGTTGCACTTCATCTGCTTCTTTTTTAAACAGGCAGATGTAGTGATTCATACTTTTACAGAGTTGCATTGGGACAGAGTCTCAGCATTTCATAGCTTGAGCGACTTGCAGAGCTACAGGGGTCTTGTGTGAGTAGGTTTAATGGGATTTGGGTTTAAGATGCTAATGCATTTAATCTATTTTAAATATTTGGAAGAATAAAATTAGCGAGAAAATAAATAGTTGAAGGTGAAGGTAGATAGAGCTTTGGAAATCCAAAGGGAAGTACACAGTAATATAGCAATTAATGAATGAAACAGAAATGTGAGAGTTACTTAATAAACAGAACAAGTACTTGGTATCCCTTTAAAATGTGCACTTCTACCAGGATAAGCTCTGGTTAAATTATTACAAACTTTCTGTAGTTTTAAGGTTAGTAAATATATGTGATTGGTAGGGTTTGAAAAAACACAAGTTTATATATAGATGACTATTTATAGTGTGTTAGCTCCCTATATGAGAGACTAAAGTGGAGAACCTAGTATATTCCAGTCAGATCTGTGCATTAAAACACTGTTGCTGATGTGCTAGGCTGGTTTTCACCTAGTACAGACTCCAATGAAAAAAATCAGTGTATACTCTTTTACAATGCCATTTAAATGGGCAAGTACATGTTTGAAAAAGTGGATGTGAGTTAGTGAAAGTGTTTTTCTTTCTTCATGGTACAGTTGATCAATGCAAATTTAGTATGCATCAGTTATTTCTATATTTGCCAGCTGAAAAAACGGAAATGGCTAACATCTGAACCTTCCCCGTGTTTTAGTTGCTGTTTCTGTGGGGGTCGTTTAAACCTATTTCTAATGGGATTAAAAAGAGCCATATATATAAAACATCAGGAATACAGATCAGAAATGTTTGTTTGTGTTTTTTTAATACAATGGTGCATAATGTTATCTGTGTAATTCTCCAGCATTGTATCAGATGTGGCCCTGTGTTGTAAGGCATCTAGTTACATACTTGGATCAAACCAATGGATCATTCCTTTTAGTAGATTTGTTAAGAGTTTTGGAAAAGTTGTCTTCAGCAGACTGGGAGGGGATCCTTTTCTTTAAAACAGCTGAAGACCTCTTTTACAGAGTCCAGTGTTTGTTTTCTTGTGGCTTTCAGATAATCTGGTGAAGTGTACCAGATGAGCTTTAAAATTCTTGTAACTTTGTTTTTCTTATTACCAACAGCCATGCTGGTAAGAGCAGCATTGTAACCTTTATCTAGTTGGTAAGGTTTAGGAGAGCCTTCTGCTTTTCATCCAAAGAATGTGCCATCTAGCAGAGCCTCTTTGAGCAGGGCAGTTGGCATATTTCATGGATAAGTGAGCTTATTAGTGTTACTTTGGTGGTTCCTAAAACAGGATATAATACGTAGGTGTGAAAACAGCTTACTAAGATGATCTTGCATAGTAATAGCAATGAAGCTAAATTTTTTTTTGTTTTCAGACTTTTGGATAAGTATATTTCTTTTCTAGATGGGGAATTAAAGTGCTGCAGAAGGAAGAAAAGGTGCAATATTATACCAAAATAAGTTCTTTTGTCTAAAGAAGTTTGACAATAGGACCTGGCAAAAATTTTGGAGGGCTTTGGTTTAATACTTTTCTGTCTGGTCTCACTGAAGATTGGAGATTGTAGCACAAAACATTACAGGGATACCTAGCAGTCCCAGCATAACTCTTTTCCCTTCCAGCTTCTCAAACTCATGTGCTAGCATTGTACCAGACTTCTGAAAGATGAAAAGGGGCTGGAGAGAGGATGGGGGGAAGCACAGGCTGACATGATCGCTGCCTCTGCAACACTGGAACTGAGTGGAGGCTGTAGAGGATTGTGTACAGCTGATTGCAAGACTGGAGTAAGAGATATGTAATAATGTTGTGTGTCACATTGTACTTGTAGATTAAGATGTTTCTGCCCTGTTGATATATTTCTTAATACTGGGTAGGACAGATCTTTAAGATGAATCCAAAACAGTAGAATAAATGCTGACGGGACAGTGGATAATCACATTCTCCTCTAAGGCAAGGTGTGGTTCTTTGGCTTTGCTCTAACCAGTCGCTCTGTATGTTTGCCTCTACTTGCAGATGTGTATATTTTGCCTATAGAGGAAATTCCAGAACAAGACACTCTGTTGCACATGCTACTTCTGCATATGCTTGAAAGGCATTTAGAGAGACATTTTTCGTAGTGCTCAGTGCTTCACTGTGAGGCTCATGTGCAGTGTCCCTAAGCAATAGATGTGTTGAGAGGAATCACCAACTGATAGTGAAGGAAATGAAGGGGGAAGTTCTCTGTGGGTGTTTTGTTCTTGTTTTGTTTGTTTTTTTGTTTTTTTTTTTTCCCTCCTCAAACAACTGTAACAGGAATTCCCAATTGTTGCACTTTGAGCTGTGAAGGATTGTTAAGTTTCAAAAAGCCACTAATATAGCTTTTCTTTATGGCTTGTTTGAAAAAGTGTTGTGGGCACACTGAGAACACCTATTTCTTAATATACTTGGCAACACCTTTTGGAAGAGCATAATTGTCCTTTTGTATTCTGAGACTGTGAAATGTTGGAATGTTTTCTGAGTCAAAGCTTAGCTAGTCATCTAATAAGGCAGTAGCTTCTCTTTGCTTGGGGTTATTACTGAAGCCTAGTGTATGTTCAATTTATGATTTGTTAGCCCTACTGTCAATGTATGCTCTTCCCTATAATGCAGTTTATCATTGACAAGATAATATTTAATGTTACAGTTGATCTTGCACTATCATGTTTAATATTTTTAGTGAAGCTTTCAAAATACTACATACATAGTGGTGTAATTGCAGCTGTTAGGAATGGTGACTTAGAAGAGGCAGTAGTCAATAAACTTTTGAATTCCCTATTAAACTTTTCATTGGAAAAAATACTGTAGGATAATATTTTTTCTTTTTCTACTACCACTGCCTGTCATGTCTTGTTAATATGACACTAAGTACCCAAATAGTGAAAGTAACATGAAATAAAGTTGTGTTTTATCTTAATTTTTAGTGCTGTAGTTAATAGTAAGTTGTCAAAGAGAAATGAAACTCTGTATATTTTATGTATAGAGCATATTTCTGTGCATTTGCCTCTTTCTGTGTATGTATTAACAAGTTTTATATTCTGGAATCCTGCTCAAAAGTTAATCATCTGCATTTGAGCATTAGTCAAATATTGTAGTCACAGGCAAATTTTAGGCCACTGGCCTTTATACAATGAAAGAGATTGCCTCTGAGAGTAGCATGGCAGTTTCAGGGTTGTCCATCATCTGTCATGACCTCTAAAGAGTGAAACAGTAGTTAACTGAGGATCTTTCTCTAGGTTGGGGGGTGAGGAATTGGGGAAGCTTATACTGTTGCTATGAAGAATTGCATTCTTCTTGCTGTGCCATGTGTTGGGCAAGTTTCCTGTTTGGGGTGCTCAAGAGGGAAGAGAGGAGAAACTGAACTGATTCTTCAAACAGAAAACTTGGACAATGCTTGAAAATATGAGTTATTGACAGTAGGATGTCAGAAATCTTGTTTCTGGCAGATGAAGAATTCTGTGGTGACACACTCCTTGACTTTTCTTTTGACAGACTTGCTGTTCTCCTCCATAATCTGTTTTTGGCTTTTTTGGAAGGACAGCTTGCTTACGCAAAATGCTGGTCCTCATGCTGCTATCTTGGGAAAGCAGAACTACCACTGGTTGTTCTTATACATGCCCAACAGTTATGCCTTGTGTTTTAATCACACTTATTTCTTTAGAAAGACTTAAGGCTTATATGCTAACCCTGTGAATTTTTTCTGTTTGCCATGGAAACTCTGTTCTGCTTGTTGGTTCAAGCACCCAGTGCTGATACTGGAAAC
>JANHGB010023786.1:6341-19009 GCA_026283785.1 Coracopsis vasa
CAGTTTACACAAAGTTTCTTTTGGCTTTTTTTAGTTCTCATTTCAATTTAAAGTAGAAGTTCTACCAGCAAAACAATAGCAAAACTAAACTTGAGTTTGGAAAAAAACAGACAGACTATTTAGTCCCAAGTGTTCCAATGTTTTATTTGAACATTTGTTTTATTTAACTGCTTAATACTCCAAAATTTCCTTAAAGCATAACCTTATATCATCTCAATAGTGTAAGATGTTGGTCTCTTTCATATAGACCATAAAATGCAGATTAATTTTGTGACTGGATGCTCAGCTGGAATTATTCTTTAGTTAGCACACAAAAGCAGATGTTTTATAGCCTCTGGGTAAATGTACACCATAAAAAGTCATTGAATTTTTTATCTATTTTTTTTGAAACCACAAACTAACAGTGTTAGTGGTTCCATGATGTTTCCCATTCTAAATACAGGGACTCATTCACAAAGAATACCAAAATGTGGCAACCCCATATAAATTTGGAGCACATGATTATAGCAAACCTCAATAGCGGAATCTTATTCCTAGTGCATTCTCTTATCTACCCCATGAGTTGTAAATATTTGTTTCTCTAGAATTCAAACTTATTACTCGGTCACTAATGAGAATGCAATACTAACTCTCAGTAGGAGAAAAATACTTTACTAGGAATGCCCAAAAGATGAACTGGAAATCAAGACAGCCGTAAAGCAATAAATTCTTAGAGCAGGGAAATATGGACAGGTTCCTTTGGATAAATCTTGGCTGTGAACTTGTTAGGTAGAGTGCAAGTCAGTCTATGATGTGCTTATGCGCATGCAGGGGAGTTGGAAATAGGTGATCTTAAGGTGCTTTCCAACCCTATTCTATGCTTCTATGCCTTTGACCGACATATACTAGTTACTTGAACCACCAATTATAGAGGAGAAAGGTAACTCATTTCTTATGTCAGAAACATTTGTCTTGGAGAAAGAACAAATCATTGTGGACAATTATCACAGACCACTCAGTATGCAGCAAGTTCACACCCCACAGCCCAGGCTTTGCCTTTGATCTCTTTCCTGTATTACCGCTTCATTCCTACTGCAGGAGAAATTAACAGCCTAGAGGCAAAAAGCACAGGCCCATCAGGCTGCACAGCCAACCAAGCAGGGCAATAGCAGTGGGAAGCCCCTTCCCATACAAAAACTGTACTGAACAAGCAGGTGGCCAGATTCAGCAGGGAAATGAGACAGCAGGTGGGAAGATGAGATAGGAAAGGAAATTAATGGGGAGAACAATCTTGTTTCATGTATTGGACCGTAGCCTCTGTGCATCATCTGGCACTATCCCATTCAGTCTCCAGGCGTTTGTCACGCTATCTGCTACCCAACAGAGGCTTTGAATGCTGTGAGGTCTTGGACAGCCCTGAATAAATACCCAGGGTTGTACCCTGTCTCTTCCAGTAACACCGCGTGTGCAGGGCTGGGAGTTTTCCTGGCACACCCACCGACCTTTTCACCATAATTTATACTCCACAGGAGGAGACATGAGCAGGGACAGTGAGCTTGAGCAGCGAGGACAAAATGCTGTGCTAGAGATGAAGAGGAAGCTTTCACTTATCAGTGGGAAGCAGTTACCTGAAGCATTAGAATGAAAATAGATTTGAATATTGTTAGTCAGGGAGACCTTAAACTGTCCCTCTGAGGAAAAGTCGACTTAAATTTGCTTCATGTCAATTAAAATTAATACAAGCACTGTTTTTGTAACAGAGCCAAAGATCTCAAAGCACTCACTAAAGGTAGTTGTGTTACTCTCCTTGAGTTGGAGGCTGCTTCTCATTGATTCCTGGGGTTCTCCTTAGTGTCTGCAAGGCCACACTGCCCAAAGCCCTGTCCAGGATTGGGCCTCTGTTTGTTTTACAGCTTTTTGGAATAAACAAACAGCAGAATGACAGCCCTGACTCCCAAAGCTTTTAAGTTCAAGCTAAATCCTGGCAACTGGCAATGTGCCTCTCCCTGTGCAGGCTCTTTATTGATTATAAGAGGGGCTCTGTGCAGAGACAGCATTTTTCTCCTCCACAATTACAAAAATCTAGGCCAACTTGAGCAGAGGTTGATAGCAAAATAGAAATCATAGTAGAAGGGAAAGAAAACTAAAGTCGTGACAGTAAGAATAGGTGGTTGTGTGGATGAGATGTGAACAGAAACTAAGTCCTGGAAGAAGTTTTATGCTAGAGGAATGATTAAGTGATATGCCTTACCCCACACAGCCAGTTGGTAGCAAGGTCAAACCAAGGACCAGATCTTTTGATTCTTTTCCACTAACACCTTCAAAACTGAGTATTGCTGAATACCTGCTAGAGCATTAGCTGTGTTGTGAAGCAGCTGCATCCGAAACAGCATTTGTTTGTGCTCATGTATTTCTTTTCTTACAACTCACTGGAGTTTGTGACTGACACAAGAATTTGGCTCATTGGATACAAATCAGCAAGTACCTGTACTTCAGAATTTGTTTTGCCAGAGCCTTAAGACAAGGCTAAAAATATCCTTTAGCCACAGCATCTCTCTCTTTTCTTCATTTCTTTCATTTCCTTTAGCAAATCCCTGTTGAAACAGTGCAGAATTCCACACAAGGCAATGAAGATTCAATATACATTGCTTAGAGAGAATTATTTCCCTATAAATTGATTTCAAAAAAAGATCTTGGCATTTTGACCAAAACCACATCTCTTAAATTATCTCATAACCCTCCAAACACACACTCCTAAGCCCTTTTTTGTCCATTCTAGAAAGACAGTCGTACTTTGGCACAATTTAAAAGGTTTTGAGAATGATGATGATTTAAAACAAAGTATTCCCCAAGCAGCCTATGGACTTGAGCAGAAACAGCCGCGGAGTCCTGCGGGGACTTCACAACATAGAATTGATTTAGCAGGGAAATGTGCAGATTGAACAGTGATGGATGCTGTAGAAAACTCTGTGATATGGAAGATAGATGGTCATTTGAAAAAGATCTAGGAAAAACACGCTGAAAAGCAGTGTGAAAAACAGAGCCTCCAGATTTTTGTAAATTATGATCAGTATCAGGGACAGAAAGTGCCTGGACAAAGCCATGCTCTATAGTTTTGCCTCTTTTCAAAAGGGCTGTTCCAGTGCAAAAAAAGTTATTGCTATAATAGATTTCTTTAGACTTTATTACAGCTATATCAAACCTCCTCTTATACAACATAGGGACATGCACATGGTGCTGATATTGATACTGACACTGATATTGATATTGATATTGATAGAGCCAGATAGAGGGAAAATAAGCAGCTAACATCCCCTGGCTTCTTCTGGACAGGGGCTGAGTCCCACGGCCATGCTCCGAGCTCCCTTTCCCACCCACACTAGGGTGGGTGCTGCATACAAGTTGATGCTGTACAGAGGGTCATCGCATGACCAGTCTTCCCTAGCTGACGATGGCCACCATGGAAGTGGAGTGTATTATGCTCTGGTTAGTACCAGGAGCTCGTTATCTACATCTGTTATGATTTTCTTTTTGCAATAGAATTGTCTGTTTAGTTGTGGAGACTAAAGATAAAGATTATCCACCAGTCTTATGCTTACCAAGCTGCTTTGAGCCCTTTATGTTCTGCAAGCAGAAGATGGAGGGGTGAAAATATGTCCTCAAACATTCCTTGTCCTCTCATGAAAACATATCCTAATACAAAATCTTGTAAAAAAATAACCACACTTTTCTGATGAATTCCCATCAGCTAAATAAAATCTCATCACATTATAAACACCAGGGAATATACGTTTTGTAAAGACACTAACAGAAAATACATACATTTGTACTTGCAAATTTAAGATAAATTCAAAGAGCTCATTTTGAGACATACTTCCAATTCTTATCTTCATAAATGCTGCTAATACTTTCAATACCTCATTTGCATATCCTGTATGCTTTTTAAATTATACAGGCACTGCTATCAAAAAATTGCTACAGGAGATTCCAGAGAGATACAGGAGATTCCAGACACACACAAAAAAATGCTTAGTATCTACCACTGTAGCATTAGTCAGAGCCTACATAGATCAAAGATATATTCTGGGACAGTATGATTATAAGCCTGCACAAGTGAAGAATAAGAACCAAATGAAAGGGCAGGACTCTGAGCATCTGCATTTCTGTAGATTAAATACATTTATAAAGGAAAACACATTGGGAGACACTAATGAGCTGTACACTATAGCAGTGTCAGCAGAGCTGGGACAGAAGACTGACATTGGAATCCTAAAATTACAGCAATAAAAATTAACAGTTTTCTTCCTCAAAGTTTGTGCTGCTTTCCATCTGGTTCTTCATAATAGCAAAATTCTCCATTTATTATAATATGTTAATGAAGAAGCCTCAAACACAGGCAAGAAAAAAAACTGTCCATGAAAAGTTCCTACAAATGCAAAATTTATAACAGCAAATTTTGAAATATGATATGTTTCTGTTAATCCTTTATAAGACATTGTGTGAGCAAACACAGGAGTCTCACAGAATATGTGAGCAAAAATAGACCTAATTTTGAAAGGGTTGCCAATGTTATCATGCGGTTTTCCTTTGTCTTTTCTAAACACAGGAGTGGTTGAAAATAATGTTAACTTAAAGGAGCTCCTGAAAGAGGATGAAATACTTTTCTGAAAAGGAGCCTTGAGGCTTTCAGCCTCGGAGGAATGTATCTTCAGGAGTTTAACCCAACGACCATGCAACTTGGCTCATTTGCTGATTGCCAGTTTTGCTGATTTTTTTCCTGATCTGAACACTTCCCCTTAGGAAAACTGAGAAAAGAAGTAGCAGACTCATTTATCTGTGCTGCAACTACTAAACAATTGACTGATTTCAATCCCCTCATTTGAATTTACAAATACAGAAAAGCCTGTGAATGCCAATATATTCCTTTCTATGCTCATATTCCAGAAAAGTTCGCTAACATTTTTCATTCCCAGGAAGCTCAAAGTTTTACAGATTGTGAACAAAGATCATTTTGCCAGCTCATAAAATAGTTTTACGTGAGGAAATACAGCAGCAATTCTCTTCTGTTTCAGAACTGAGAATTGGGAATCTTAATTAGACATAGGGATAATATCAGCTAGTTGCATAAAACAGAATAAAAGCACGTAAAGGGTATAAAATCTCATGCTTCGGGACATTAGTCAAGCAATAATGAATGGGTTAGTACAAAAATACCCCTGGGGAGAAGGCAATTTTTTCATTTCCCCCTTCATTTATCGCCTTTGAAAGTTAACTCATCTGAACAGGTGTAAATGAGTCCAGTGGGTCTAATGAGACAAATGAAAAAGAGGATGGGAGTTACAGTGAGGATCACTAGTTTGGAAACAAAGCTTCATGAGAAGAAATAGCTGAATAATGCATTAGCCTGCCTGATAGCCACCTCTGCTACTTTTCCCCCTGCTCCTCGCCCCACATTTTGTCACCGATTACTAAGGTGAAGCAATTAGGCATGTCGATTCTCAACTACCCATAACCTATTGCTAGCTCTCCAGCAGGCATGAGCCCATTATGTACATACGAATGCAGCAGCTTTCCCGTTTGTACGGACCAGTACATTTTTAGGATCAATTTAGCTCAGCATTATAATGTGCAAAAGAGACGTAATGTGTCTTCTTACTAAACCAAACAGTGTGTATTAGTGAATTTTACATCTTCATCCCAGCGTGTGCTCATTCCATGGGGGAAACATGATGTGTTATATGAATTTTGGTGTCAGCTATGGCTTGTGTTCACTCTAGTATTGGTTGTTTCTATGCAGAGCTCACTCTTGCTGTCCTAATGACAATGCAGAGACTGAAACCCCAGTAAAACTAAGTGAACTCAGCTCTTCAGTCCTCACCTGCAATAGATTTTGGCTAGTTATTTGCAGCAAAAGCTAGCCCCATTCAGTCTCTACTAGTACTATACAGCAAGGTAGCTGTAAATCCTGCAGAAACCCCCCTCTCTGCATTGAAGACAAAGCCTATGTGCACAACCCGAGCTGCCAATAAATTCAATGCAAGCTGTACATAAGCCAGATTCTCAGCTGGTGTCGATTGGCACAGCTCCATACATGTCGATTACAAGCAATATGATGCCTGTCTTTGCTGATGGTGGTCCATGTGCTAATTTGCAGCAGGAGAGCACACATCGCACTGGATGGCTCTTGCCGGGCTGCAGCAGAACACGGTGAATTAACCATTTGCACAGTTTGATGGTCACCCCATTTCACCCAGGATCATAGTGGCTGGGGCTTTGACCCAGGCTTGGTTCCCAGCTCTGCTGGAGAGGATCAAAACATCTCTCTGATTGCATTAATTGTCCTATTACACAGGACAATGTGGCAAGTAACTGTCAGCTTCTCTTGTGGATTTTGCTCCAGTGCGCACATTGTGGTGCATACAGTCAGAAGAAGCATGAGTGTGGATAGCCCTGCAGCTTGCCCGGTGCAGAGACACCGCAAGCAGGACGATAAACATTTTATGAGCTCACAACAATTATTTATCAGTTAATTCACACAGCAGGCAGCCAGCACTAATAGGTTACTGGGCTCAGCACGAGCACTCTCGCTGCCCATGACAGAGGCACCCCATGAGTATCTGCTGTCCAGGCAGCCGTCAGTCAGATGGGGAAGTGTCAGCCTCCTTGTTGGAAATGACTGAAGCTTGACCTTGCCAAGTTGCTCTTTTTGTTTCTTGGAGTTTTACACTGTCACATGTCAGTAGTTTACTCCCAAGTACTTAATTTATGGCTTAACATCTTGCTTCTGTGTTTTTACTTTTCTTACTTTGAATGGCTTTGGCTTATGTTCCCTTAGAGCTCAACACTGACTTGTTTTCAGTAAAGCTAAGCTGAAATCAGAGAGCTCAGCTTCACAAACCCAGGCCATAGGTCACAAACAGATAAAACGCTGGGCTGCATGCTCCATTGCCATCTCCAACAGTGCAGCCACACTCTTTCCTTCACACCTTGGGCAGCTGAGCAGCAAGCCTGGAGGCAGAATGGGATCCAGTCAGAAGCAATTCTTACATGGATTTCATTTGCAGCCAGGCCACATTCCTGGACACACAAGTGTTAGCAGCAGCACTGAGGGAAGGGTAATAGCCACCCAAGGCCAAGATAGAGGGAGACCAATCCTATAGCTTTCATTAGCAAAGTGATCTTCTACCTGACTCTATGGATTGTGAAAGTACAGTTGGAGAAACAACCCACCCAAACTATCCAGCAGCAAATTAATTAGGGAAACTTCTAAGGGAGGTGAGTCTTTATTCCCCTAGTCAATGTAGGGAACACAGGTCAAAGTCTCTCAGACCTAAAAAAGCTCCCTTGACATTGAGCTACTGATTAGAAGGGACACATTTCCCTTTCCTCCATTTTTTTGGGAAAGGGCTTTGAACAAAAAGTCCTCCAGAGGGATTCTTATGGATTCTTCCTGAAGATGTCTAAAATTAGAATAAGGATTTTCATTTCAGGTCAAATGAAACATTTCAAATGTTTCATTTTTTTTTTTATTTTTTACTCCAAACTAGACACAAAAGAAAAAAAAATGTTGAAGGGTGAAATGAAACTTCTCTTCCATTTAGCAGCCAAACCAATAAAGTCCTATACTGCAGTACTGCTCTACTAAGCATTTTATAGGAAACATTTCCTACAGTTTACCCTGTCTGTTTTCTCAGTGATGTCTCCCAAAGGATAATCTTAAGGAGTTACTTGACCTCTAGTGTCCCTGAGCCTTCCAGAGAGAAGTTGCTTATAGAAACAGAAGAGGAAAAAGAAAAGAGATTGGAGAAAACTTCTATGGTTTGAGGTTATTTCAAAGCATGAATTTCACACCAAATTTTGTGAAAATGTAGGGACAGTCTGATTTTCAGTATCGACATCTTTTCCTTGGGGTAATAATAGGAAAAAAGAGCTTTTTGATCCTTCTTGCATCTGTACCGATGCTTCTGAAGAAAGATTGCATATGGACTTCATCATCATTTAACATAACTGGTTTTTAGAACTTTTTCTATGTTTTTCTATGAAAGTTTTCATAAAAAAGATCACCATTTCCAAACCAAATCCTTCAAAGAACGGGACAGAAGATTGAACTGATGGAAGGATTTATTTGTTTGTGTCTGTTGTCATTGAAATGTCCATGTTGGTTAGACTGTAATTAAAAATCATGTTTGACCAATGCACAAAGGAATAATTTTCAGCATTTTTCTACACTTCAGAACCCAGAGAACCACTTTAAAAGAACTGGGTTTAGGGCCCATAGCACAGCAGGTGTGAACGCAGGATTTAACAAGGCTGAGTTATGACAGGTGAAGAAATTGCCGCCATGCAGCTGAGCTTCCACAGCTGGCCAGTTGTGCCTCCTGGCTTATTCCAGTAATGAAACAGAATATATTACATGAAGCAAAATGTGTTTCCCCAATGGTGGAGAAAAGCGTGAAGAGTCGGTTATTACCACCCAGCTGCTGGGCAGTGATTTTTTATGCCGCAATGATTCAATCATTCTTGATTGTATGCCAAAATGGTACAAATCATCAGTGCTAGGAGCCCGGAAGATGAGTGGCAACTTTCTGAGTTTCCATGGCTTGATTATATTTCATCATGTGCAATTTTAGATTAATTCTCAGGAATAACAGTCATTCGTGCCCACATTGCCTAAAGACTCTTGTGTGGGCTTTTCAAAAGCATTTTGGAATATTAGAAACTTAAGTTCTATTGAAAACAGTAAAGAATTTACATACTACATAATGCTTGTCTTAATGTATACCTGCCAACTTGCTTCATCTTGTAACATGTCGCATCAACATGTTACAAGATGTTTTACAACCTTAGGGTTTGTGAATTATTTTACACTGGAAGAGTTTGCAGTGAGTACACAATCTGATTATTTTTGTGCACAGCAACTTGCAAAGTTTTCTATACCTGCACTATCTGGGGGATAAAACTTTTCAATCTAACATTGCATTAAGCATAACATTATAGAAATTATTTCCACTATATACTTCTCATTTCTTTCTTTTTTCTAGTACCATTTTTGTGACAGAATCTCTCAATAAAGCAGGACAGAAACATGTAGTAGTCATTTCCACTGGAAAACCAGTGTTTTACTTCTTGGTCTTTATTGCAAGATGGTTTGTTAACTCTCTGACAATATTCCGTACATCTATTAAGAGCTGTTTTGTATTCATCTTGCCCTTTTCATTAAGCTGGATTTCACCTAACCAAAAGATTTTAGGGTAGACTTCAACATACAAGGCAGATTCCTATCTTCCCCTTACAGTTTTTTGAGTGAAATAAACATTAAAATAAAATGGGTTATTTTACCCTAAGCTATGCATCTAAAATAGGACACCTAAAACGAGACATTTAATTTATTGCCTTAAATGCCTAATTCTTTCCATTGACTGAAGGGAGCTGATGATGACTAGCTCAGGCACAGATTTATTCAGAGTAGACATTCAAAACTGATATGAAGTGATTCAATGCTTTTGCAGGTTTTTTCCAGATCTTATTGATGAAAGGAAGTGGAAACTGTACATGATTTGTCACTGCTGCCAGATCTCTATCATTCCGAGCTTTATCCCACCTACATTTAGCAAACAAACATTGGTGATCAGCATGAAGATAAAGAATTAAATATATGTGCATTGCCACTGTCCCAACCTCCATAGCTATAGAAATATCCCGCCTGTGAATATCAGTTATCCAGTGGAAATGAATTACCACCAGAATGTTAATTAGAAGTTACCTAATAATTTATTTTGGGGGTAGGGGAAGGATTTCTAACCTCAACCACATAATAACATTGAACAAGCTGCAATTCAATCTTGTTGGCCAATAAAACATTGATTACACAGCTGATGCCACAGTACAAAAATTACATCTCTCTGAAAAACCTTGTGAATATTTCACACAACAAAGGAGGTGTACCGTGCATAGAAATATTATGCAACGTGTTACACAATGCCCACATAGTGTGGAGTGTATTATTTCCCAATATTCATTTTTATGGTACTTCTAAGAGGTCTGTAAGTCATCTGTTTAGCCTGAAGAAATACCTTCTGAGTGTTACAAAGCCAGGAAAAATCTGCAGCTCAAAATTCACAGGCTTTTCACTAACACTCCTGAACATTTTAGAGGCCAGCTAAATTTCAGTCCTGATGGAGCTTGTGGCAAGCACCACAGATCCAAATTCTGGCTTCATCTGCACAGTGTGTTCTTATGAGCCTGGTCTATTAACCCTTGGTGAGGCAGATTTTGTAGCGCTTCTGATGCATTCATGGATTGCCACTTCAGAAATTCCTCTCTGAGAGGAACAAAGTAAATCTGCATGTTCCTAACAGGTTTTTTATTCGGTTCATATTTGGAAAGACTGAGAAATATTTTTTCATTTTCTGGCAGAGGAAAATTTTTAGAAAACTGGATAGACATATTGGAGTCCATGGAAACTGTCTTCTCAAGTGCTCCTCTGATAATCCTCTCTCTTTAGCTCGCCATGCCCAAGAAAATGTAGTTTCTGGTTTTTCTCAAGGAGCTGTGTTTCAAAAAACATGCAAAGATATTTGTCCCTGAGCTCTTTAGCTGTTTTTGCAAAGAAACTTAATGAACTTCCCTTTTTGGCCAAGGCCTTCAAAACACATCCCATCTTCCGTCCCTCTGTTGACATTCGAATGCTCTTTAACCAGCTACAAGAAAAGACGAGCACAACTAAACAGAATGAAAAGACCAGAAAAGGAAAAGTGGGATCAAATTCTCTAGTTCTTTTCATGCTTTACTCCAGAAATCATCAGTGAGAGATTGTCCAATTGGTTCCAATCTCACTTAATAGCCAGCTAAAGACACTCCTTAAAGAAGCCAGCAAAATCCAGTGACTCTGAGCACAAAAGGGCATTCAGGGATTTTGTTTCTCAGTCCAAGGGAAGTGTTCAGAATCCTTTCCAATAAGAACATTCTGTAGCTTTAATTTCTCATTAGAGGGGTTTTCAATAAATCTAAAGTCAGATTTCCATTCAGTTGCATCTTGTGAATACAGGCTATTGTGCAGTTAAAGTGTTCGTTAATTTAAGAGAACATGCAGTATATATGCGTGTGTTCTCTCGATCCACTTTAGATAAGTGTGCATGCCCTCTTCAGAGCATTGTGGGTATGGGCCCTCTTCGCAGCGTTGTGGAACATTGGGATATTGTGCTCCTTTTCAGATGGGGCAGCTGATAACTTGGCTGGCCATTGAATGAACAGATGACAAATAGTTCTCCAGTATTATGGTCATGTTTCTGACTTGATAATGAACTGCTGAAAATTCCTATATCATTAAAGAAAGGCACAAAGGAAGGGATAAATTCAATTTGAGGAATTCAAATCTACCTACTGTTCTTATGCAAACTTTGTTGTGCATATCATGTTGTTGCTGTGTGACTGAGATGAAACAAGCTACAGAGGGGATTGTTTTACTACTGCATCTCTGGGACTGTGTTGCAGGAGAGCAGGAGTAGGAAAGGAGTGCAATATTGACTTGCATTTTCCTCAACTTGTACAAGATGAGTAGATGTTTATGTCATGAGATTTGACTTCAGAATAGAAAATACGGGCTTTCCAAATGAATGCTCCTGAGCATCAACTTAATCACTTTGCTTGAGATTTGCAATGATTCCCTAGTTTGAACCTTAAGGGGAAAAAAGAAGGGGAAAAAAAAAAAGAATAGCCTTTTAAAGCCATTCTCTTGCAGCTCCATCTCACCCTTGGGCGAGAAACCACCCCTGCAACACCACCTTGGGAGCTCTGCTGAGCTGGAGCCAACAGCTCTCCCTGCAAAGGCTCTGCTTTTGTTGCCAGCCCACAAGTGGCAGTGAGGCATTTGGTGAGGTGTGAGATTACAAAACAGCAGGGGCTCTCATCACACACCAGAAGCCCCAATTCATGTTTGAAAAGGAGGAGGAAACAAGGGAGCGAGATGCTTGATAGTTGCTTGGATAGGATGTGAAATATCACTGATAGTATATTCAGCATAAATCCTTATGCTTTTTGCTATGTATAGCTTCTGTGCTCATCTGCAGCCTGTTCACCATTTTCATCATTTATTCCTAAACAAGTGCTTCCTATCATGTAGTTCATGGAGTGAAGCAAAATCCTCCACAGAGATGGTAGATGCTTAGACCAACAGGTAGCTGAGCACCCTAAAGTACCCAAATAAACTTAAGTTTCTGAAAGTTATCTTTCTGACAAGCTAAGGTTCTCAACAGAGTAAAAACTACGATTACTCCAATGCATTCCCTTAAACCTGACTCTCCTAAACTCTCCAAGCAAAATTTTGGAACAAATCACTGCATCTATATTAATAAATCCAAGTGTGTCCACGAACGTTCCTGGATCAAGGTCATCTTTGCTAAAGAAGTTATTAGACTGTTTCCCAGTATGTTCATGGGCTTTTCACACTATCTTTTTTACTGAAATCCCAGGTATGTCCTGGATAGTAAACTGCTTAGGGACTGTTCCCAATAGATAGTTGGCATTTACTCACCCTCTATTTGTGGCTCTGGCAGCTAACTTGAGTGGATGTGAGCTACTTCAAAGCAATTGGCCTCCACATCTAGGAGCCTTCCCCAGCATGTTTAATTTGGTGTGGCAGCCATAGACCGAACATGTACATTCAGGTCCTAAATTAATATCTAGGCAGC
>JANHGB010023786.1:19109-59111 GCA_026283785.1 Coracopsis vasa
CCCCAGCATGTTTAATTTGGTGTGGCAGCCATAGACCGAACATGTACATTCAGGTCCTAAATTAATATCTAGGCAGCTAAATCAAAATGGTTTCATTCTCCAAGTTGTGCAGTATCCTGAACTCCTGATAATGTCAATGTCAGTTACACATTTCTATTGTTCCTTAAAATGAATTGAATTTTATTTATGTAGAGTTTTAGAAGTCTGATGTTAGACTTGGATATTTTGACCAAGGTCTGTGTGACAGTCTTTAATATTGGATGTATTATTCCCATAATCCCGGTGGAAAATGCAAACATCCATTTGCAAACAAAACACAAAGCCGGTGTGTTTGTACTAGCACACCACTAACACACCAAACACTAGTTGGATGTGGCTGAAAATTTAGCCTCATGTGGCACAGGGAGTATGTTATTTGAATCTTAGCTACAAAAGGCAATACCTATAAAGTCTCAGCCAGCGAGATAATAAATCCTGAAACAAAATTGAGCAAGGGTTTTGCAATTCATATTTTGCATCTGTTTCTTGAAATACGGAGCAGGTTGTGGCTATTCTTTGTCACATCAAGTGGTATCTAAAACGTGAAAAAGATTTTTGGATTCCAGTCCATGGCTGTTATTAATCTCTTTGAAAATCCTCTGTTTATGCCTCATTACCAAGTTGAATATGGCTCCTACAGGAACTACACATGGAATTGCAGAATGGCCATTTGCTACTGACACTCTTTAGTCTTGAAAACAGCCTGCGATTTACCAAAATGAAATCCATGCACATTTTTATTATGGTATCCTATTTCTCTCTAATTATTTAGTTCAAGCCATATAGTGGTTCGTTAACATGACTAGGTTACAGTGTGTCTGTCACATAAAAACACAACATGCCTTACAGATCTGACAATGTTTTCTAAATTTTAATTTAATTTTAGACCTGTAACTTTAAAAGGTAAGCTATACGTTCATTACCCAGATAATAAATCCTGCTTTCTCCATAAACATCTTTCTGCATTATCCTTATTAATCATTATTGTCACAGCAAAGTGACTGGAGGCAAAACAATGAGTCAGCAGTGATTAAAACAAATTATGAGAACAGAGCAATTGCATGGACACACTGCTTTTAATCTACAATGAAGACTGATGCTTATACTGGAAACAAAACTATCCTGGTGGTCTTCATCTCTTCTTCAGTCAATATCCCATCTGCATCTTAAAAAGCAAGCTTGACTCTGTCTCTCTCTTCACAGGAGGGATGTTTATGACTGAGGTAGTCGGCTGGCTCTAAGTGGCATCATTCTTCTGGTTTTCATAGAGCTAACATTGCTTTAGGCCAGCTTAAGGTCTCAATATTCATACCAGGAGTGTCAAAGGGCAGGATAAAGGTATGTGAAACACCTGTCTGAATACAGCAGGATAACCACCTCTTTTAACTGGCTGGTTACACTGTGTTTGATGCACCCCAGGACGTCGTTTGCCCTCTTGCCAGTGCCCCCAGATCCCTGTCTGAACGGCTGCCCTCCAGCCACTTTTCTGTCAATTTGTACTGGTGCCTGGTGGTAGGTGCTTGTTTTGGCACTTTGTCTCCCTCCATCCCAACACTGCTGTTCTTCATCTCCTGTGAAAGGAGATATCATAGGGCTGGTGTTTTATAAATACTCAATTCCACACTGCTTTGCTCAGGTCTAATACTCGTATAACTCCAGCAAAATTCCCTCCCTCATTTTAGGACTGCCTGAAACGGCTGGAACCGCCATTATGTCATGTTTTACCACTTGTAAAACAGGGATAGTGTTACCTGTCTTCTTTGTTCTGCGCCGCGGAGCCTCCATAGGCAAAGTGTAACATAAATGTTCTGCATTTATTATTTCAAATAGTAAATCAAGGGCAGGACAAGCACAGCAAGCTGGAACAGGTCTTAAATCTGCAGACATGAGCAGAGTTCTGTGCGCAAAATGTTTCAAAAACAATATAAAAATGTGGGACTAATTCTCTGTAGTGAAGGAGCAAGAGTAATTGCAGAAGTGTAGGGGTGAGATGGGAACCATGGGAATTATCACTCGCACAAAATTAACTGCAACAGTGTTTTGCAAGCACACAGGACATGAATATGAAAGATCAGTCAAAAGGACTGGAAAAGTGATCCAGCAGAGCTACAGCAAAAGGCAGAGTTTTGGTGGCTACTGTTAGAAATTGAGGCCTTTATGGCTTTGCTTCATACGGGCAAAATGAACATTACTGACAGGACTCTGCTTATGTTGGCATAATTCATTTCCCCACAAAAAATTCCTGCACCAGCTAAATCCATAGGAAAATTTCTATTAAATGAGGTATTAGGTCATTTTGTATGGCTTCAGGCAGCCATCACAGCAGTGATATATGGGAATATAGCGGTGCGGGACTTCCTGGAAGTCAGGTAGTTTGATATCCTTATTTTGTCTGAAAAGCTCAACTCCATTTCCAGATGCAGGTCAGAAGAGGTAGAGGAAGGTAAGTTTATGTTAAGTAATATAGTGATTTCTATAGAAAATATGCTGAAGTGCATACAGAAAATACAATTTGGCCCATCTTTCTGCCTTTAAATATGCCTTGAGTGAAAGCGGAGATCAGCTCAGATAAACTCTGGATTTGAAAAGCATGTATAAAATACACTCAGCTTCTGGATGCTGTTCAGTACAGCTCTGTTAAGGACTCTGATAACAGGTTAAAAACACCTCTTAACCAAAACCAACTCTTCACTAAAAGAGGAAGTTTGCAGGGATGGTTGCCTCATTTTATACAAGTTTCATGGGATTTCCATGTGGTTTAAAAAACGAAGCCTGAAATGCTTCGTTGGGTCATGTGAAAGAAAGATAAAATAAGTTACCTTTTAACCTAATTAAAGACAGATTATGCCCCATTTCCTTAAAGGGATAGTTGTGATTGCAACCCTTCTAACAAACATTTTCCTCTGTGTTTTCCTAATGGCAAAGAGCTAAGCTGCATGTTGAGGCCACAGGCATTGACATGGGGCAACTTTGTGTGGGAGCAGGATGTAGCACTACAAAAAGCAATGTTCTTCTCTCATGCAGAAATCTCACTAGTGGCCAGTGCTGCTGCAGGCTGGAAGTTGGTTGGGCTCCTTAATATCCACTAAAGTAAAAGGGAAACCAGAGTGTGCTAAGCTGTTGAAAGAAAGATTCAGCATTTTGTATAAGTGACTTTCAAAGCCTATAAAGCGAGAACATGGTGCCTAGGCCTGGTGTTTGAAGGGCAAGAGCTTGAACATAATTTTCCTCTTTCCATATATCTGCGAGACAATAACGTTACACAAGAATCAAGTTGTTCCTCATGCAGATCTCAGCTGTAGTTCAGACAGGGAAGGAAAATACCTTCACTTCTTGCTGTTGGAGTGCCCAGCGTATTAGTTCAGTACTTATGGAGGAGTTTCTTTTTTCTTGTGAAAATACTTGGAGTCATCAGGGCATACAATACTTCCCAAAAGCCCAGAGCTATTTGCAGCTACCAACAATATTTACTGCAACAGAGCCCCTAAATCTCAGACCTTTGAAACCCAGGAAACAACAGAGATAAGCCGTTCACATACACTATTTGCCCAAGCAACTTTAATTCTGCTGACCCTGAGTAGTGATAGAAAGGAGGAAGCACCTTCTGGTAGTTTAGCTGCACCCGGTTTATTAGCTGTAGGTGTCCTGAAGGGCTGAAGATAATATGGAGCAATCAGGAGAGCTGTGACTGTGATGTAAAGTGCTTCAGGCATCCTCTGTGTATGCACAGAAAGGAAGAGCTGCAAATGCACCTCAGCAGGGGCTGTGGTGCCTCATTTCATCAGTGTGCTGAATAGACTGTTCCAGAAGATTAACATAATTTCTCTTTTTGTTTTGGGGATTATAATCTGTTAAATGTGAGATGAGTGAAATCTGTGGGGTTTATCCCAGGAAAATGAAAGAGGGGTGTTAGATGGCAGTGTGCATGAAGGGTGAGGGGATTGCAGAGGAAAATGGAAGAACCATAAATAGCAGATTGTTGCCTTTTCAGAGCATGGAAAGTATTTTACAGCAGGCATTTCCCGCTCAATTCAGTTCACAGAGAGAGAGCGCGCGTGTGTGGTAAAGGCACAGTATATCACTTAGGAATGGCAGAATTACGGATGTGCTCCTCACCTGCATTTGCTTTTAGAGGTTTGAGGTGAGTGACCTCAACACTGCAGAAGGACATGGGGCATCGTGAGCAGCCTCATGTCCAATTAACTAGTTCTGACACTCTATTTCCAAGGGGCTGGTTTGCTTCCTTTGATGGTTTGGGGTTTACCTTGTCTATCTGCTTTTGATGGAGAAAGGCTGGAAAGGTAGCAGGATATTGGGGTCTGTTTGAGGAAGAAAAACTGTTTATCAGACAAAATAGCAATCAAGTACAAAGTAGCTATTTAGTGTTTTTCATGGAGATACCACTGTGTATATGCTGAAATGTTCCTTTGTTGTATATATTGTAAGCATTTTGTGGAGGGTATAAATGTTTTCAAGGGTTTCATTAGACCCTTGAAAAATAATCACAAATGTAATCTATGTCCTCGTATGTTAGCATCTCTATTCCAAGGTGCAAACAATAAGTGGTAATTACAGGTGTGAAAATCGTTCCTCTGAATACGGTATTCAGCAGAATGAGAAAATCCATTGGATATAAATATAGGTGGGAGGAGGGAAACTCAAAAAGCTGTGAACTGCTTTTTTGTTATCACTGGTACACAGTAGCACTGGCACAGACTAGAGTCTGTGATATTTATCAGGGGTAGCTGTTCTCAGCTCCTCCATCCAAGCACTGTCTTTAAGGTATATTTCAAGCATCTCTTTATTCCCTTTACAGAAAGACAAGACAAAACCTAATATGAACAGAAGTCCTCATGTTCAGGCACATTTGCAGAAGACAGAGAAAGGGAATGCAAAAACTTCTGTTGCTGAAAATTCACACAATTCCAAAACCAGAGCAGAGTAGAGCATACAGGAAGCCCATTTCGTGCATCCCTCGCATCAGTAATTGTTAGATCCCACAAGAAAGCAAAGAACAAAGTCCCCGCATCCCACCTAACCTCTTCTCTCATCTTTTCTTTGGGCATGGACCCTTAGCTGAGGACCAATCAATTCTTTCTTCTGTACTTCCAGATGCTTCCTGCATTAATTCTTGCTTCTTTCATTGCAAGTATTTCTATTTGTAGCTCTTTTTCTTCTTTTTTCCTTTTTTTTATTGCAAGTACATCCTTAATTTCCTGCTGAGTTCAGATGAACTCATTCCCTTCTGTCACTATCTCCCTCAGGAATATTCAAGGTAGACAAGATACCCAGATTGTAACAATATGAATTGAGCTTACAGCAATAGAATGATTAAATTTTCCTTTTGGTTTAACATAATAAAACCACATTATTAAAAAAATGTCCACCATGTTTTCAGGAAAGAGTATGCTCATTTTCAGCTATTGCAGATAGAGGAGCAACTAGCTGATTTACATGGTAAAGTGAATCTTCAGTACTTAAAAATATAGCCCAATGTTAACAATAAGCTAATTTGTAGAAATACAGTGGCTACCAACTCAGTTCTTCACTTAAAACTTTGATTTAAAGTGTAATTTAAAGCCCATTAATGTCAGCAGAAGACTTTCCACTGAATTTTAAAGGATTTTGCATCAGATCATTATGGACGCAGCATTTCTGGCTCTGTGGAAGAAATAGAAGCCAGACATGAAAATTAAATCACTTAACTGTAGATTGTGGACAGAAGAAAAACATATTCAGCATGTTAAAATGAAACATGACTTTTCCTTTAATGCGCGGAGGAGCACAAACAAGAACAGCAATATTCTTTCTAATAAGTTATCTATTCAAGCACTGGTTTATGCTTAAGTGGCAGACATTAAGGTATCTTCAGACAGACGACTCCATCCTGTCATTTGGCACCCTGTTGCCACAGCTGTCTTCTGCTTAATTCTAGTCACACCTCTCTTTTGATAGCACTCTTGTTGTAAAGTCACCTTGTGGGTCTCACACAACCTGATCCATATTTCACTTTACAGCTAGCCTGGTCTGCTTTCTGTGTCATTACAGAAGAACTTCACCAGAAATATGTCCTCAGTGACAGTGGATAAACCATAGGGTATTTGCAAGGCAGTTTCATAAGGGTGAGAAACAACAAGACAAAAATAACTGCTGGAGGATTAAATGTAATGGCCACACAGCTTCAGTTTTTCAACACACTATCAGTTCAGCTTGCTGATAAGAGTGACGATGTTATGAGCAATGAAAGCTAGGACCTCTCAATTTGGTTTTTATTCAAATTGAAAGCACACAGATGAAGGATACCATACTCCAGCCATCAGATTTTCCTCCATTCTGAGAAAAATACCATGGTTCTCCTGGAGGTAATGAGTTTCTTAAAACCACTGTAGTTTGCCAACAAGTACAGTATCCATTTATTTCATGACCATAGGTGCTGGGAAGCTTTCACATTTGTTGTGTGGTTAGCCAGTTAGCAAATGTAATTTCATGTGAATTCCTAGAATAAGAAGAATAAGATCTTTTGATGATCTGCTTTTTTATAAATGAATGCGGAAAGAGAAGAAGAATGTGCATGATGGGCCTGAGCAAACTTCTCCGCCTGCCTGCCCCTCCTGTGCTATTCTTCTCTCTGAAAAGTTCTTCTAAGAACAGTTAAAAGATTCAAATAATCCTAAGAGTCCTGGAGCTGTGACTTTAATGAAAATACAAAAACCAAACCAAAACAAAACCAAAAACATGAAAAGATCAGAATGGAAAGAAATAGTGTTTGTTACAATTACACCGAAAACTTGGGGAGACAGATGACAGCTACTTAATTAAAAAGTACTGCACATAGGTATTCAATTTGAGGGTATTGAGCACCCCACTCCATTCCCCACTGAAAGAATATAGTTCTGATCTAAATACAGAAGATTTAAAGGAGACAGATGAGCCTTCAAATATGTAAAGGAAAGCAATAAATAGTTTTTCATGTTTTCTGGTAATGGACACAAAAAATATAGGATTAAATCAATACAATAGAGAATTATTTTAAACTCACAGAATTTCCCAGCTATTACTCATGCAAACAGATGAGAGACTGCTGAATTTCTTGACCGAGGAGGGAGAAGAAGAAGGTTAGTATAGGTAAAGAAGGATAACAGTTGAGGAAGAGGAATGGGGCAGATGACTGATGTCCATCTGAACATTGTTGGTTCATGATTCACAAAGCATCACTTCTTATCCGCTGTGGGTTATTCCAGGTTCAAATCTTTATGAATGTTCACTACCTCCTTAAGACTTATTATGATATGATATATATTCATGAGATAGACAGTTACTTATCACACATAGGTTGCTTTGAACATTTACACTTCCATCAGTGGCACTCCAATTACCCCACTGTCATATTTAACAAGAAAGGGCACATGGTGATGAGCCTAGTCCTGAATAAATGATCGGACAAAGCATCTATGGACATAGTAGGCTCTCTCATCACCTGAAGGTCTTAAAACTAGAGAGACATCGTGCTTAAACAGATTTATGGAAATGAATAAACACAGTTACTGCCCAGTCTATGATGGAGGTCAGACTACATTAATATTACTTGTGTTTTCCAGTGAATTTTGACCACACCAACACTTGATGGCTGGGAGGTAAGCAGAAATGGAAACTCCTGAAGGGCAGGAAGCCATATCTGCCTCTTACAGAGATGGACTATAACCCTAGCTGATCTTTTTCCTGTTCATTTCCCTTGTCTTGACCAATAAATAAGCAAGCTGAAGCAATAAAACCATGAGGAGGAAAACTTGGTGACTAATGAACTGGATTTTTTCTCATTCCTGACCTTGCTGGGCTATTCCACCAGTTTAGAGGATCATTAATCAATGAATTTCTTTCATTTTACCTTTGCCTGGAAAACAGAAAAGTTCACACTTTGTATTAATGTCACACACATATAGCTTATAAAGGCTCATTCAGTGAATAAATATACACTTTAAAAAAGGGTTTACCAGTTGTTATAAAATCTCCTTGGTTAATAGACTGCCTATAACCATGGCTACTCAGCTCTCACTACCTCTTCTGCTTTTGTACTCTGCTCTGTTACTTTCACATAGTCTTTACTATTAACAATCAATGCAACATTTTAAAATATTCCTTTGTACATAATGTGACTGAGAAGACAGAAAATATTTTATCTTAAGACTTTTTCTGATATCAGGAAACAAAGACATTTTTTTCCTCACTCTTATTGCTTAAGAGAAAAAATAGAAACCCATGTAACCACTAGCAAGCATATATTAGTCTCTTGGCTTTATTTCTGAAACTTCTCTATTAGAGCCCACTTAATTAGATGCATAAATCCTGTAAATGATGTCAATGTTCATAATTAAACGAGACAATTGCAAAATCAGCTGCAGTACAAAATGTAGATAAATGTGAGAAGGAACAATAAGGGTTTGCTTTATTATAAATCTGCATGACTAACACTACCATAGTGATGTAGCAGAGAACCTATAACATCTGCTTCATACATATGAAAATTCAATTAAATTATCAGCCATGAATTACTGTTGCACAAATACCAACAATGAAAACTTTGACCTAATTATTTTAAGATTTTTTTAAGCAGGAAAAGGTCATATTTCAGTATGATGAAGTTGGTAGATTCATTTTTGTGATGCTTACATAGCTTAATCCAGTGAAAGCTTTAAAAAATATATCTTTCACCAATGGCAAGAATACAAAAGTGGGGGGGAAAGACAGATTTAAAAGGTACTCCTTCTCAAAGTAAAATCAAATAACATAATAATAAAAGGCAGTAGCTTGACTGTAAATTGTTGTAGAGATGGAAGCTCTGTTAATTAGGATATTTTATACCAACCCATGGTCCATATCTGAGCCCAAGGTGCATCTTATTGTTTCTTTAGAAGAAAAATCTATTTTCATGAAATAAGATGGATGGTTCTCTCCTCACAGTAGTTTGGTTGGAGGAAGAGGAGTTTTGGAAAAATAAATTGGAAGAAAATTTATTTAGGAAAAATAAATTGGAAGAAGTATTTCAAATTTTTAAATGTTTTCACCCTGCATTCATTCAAAGCATACAGGACTGACAGAACCACTGACTTTGCTCGCAGTGTATATAGACATGCATTTATATGTATATTTACACATACATGAATACACACACATAATGCACATATATATGTGCATATGCATGTATATAAAAACCAATATATCCTTCTCTTTTTGCTCCCTTTCTGAAACAGGCCAGCTTTTGACCACACTGACATCTAGCCAGACTGCTGTCCTTAGGGAATATACTCCAGACAGATACTATTCTTTCAAATCAGAAGTGAATTTTAATATTTATCCCCAAAAACATCTTGATGACAGATGCACTGTTATTTCCATGAATAATAATTGGGATTTGGGTCCTCCAGATGGATCTGGAGCCCTCTTGAAAAGCAAACCTCAAAGTCTTTGGGAAGATGCTGAAGTCCACCACCATAAAGTTTCAGCTGAAAGACTGTGACTGATTCCTTCATAGGTAACATCTTACAGTGCTCTGTGATTCAGTGCTTCAGAAATGTACTGCTCCTGACACCACATTAACTGCTGTGAGAAACACACCGAACAGAGCCCAGTGACACAACTAGCCAATTGACCCATTCTCCACCTTGGCAGGCCTAGACAACAGCATCTTCTGCTGTTCCTTATAGGCTGCCAAATCCACTGTCAGTGCTTAACAAAGAATAATACCAACAGGACATATTTAAAGCATTGGTTTGGTTTTACCAAATGCTAAATGGCTAGATGGAGGCCCTCAGGTAAGGTGTCTAAGCAGAGACCTTACTTTTGCACTAAAGGAACAGGCCAGCATGTCCTTGGCCATAGCATGGGCATGCAGAAGAGTATAAGAAGTGCTCTTCTCCTCATCTAAATACCATATTAAAGGCTTAGGAATTAAATTTTAACTATTAAAGGCTAATCCAAAGGTTGCACTGTGCAAGGATACTTGAGAAGAGCACTCAGTATGTGTGGGAAGGCGTGGACAGTCATTCATGTTTCAAAGCTGTCTGGACACAAGCCAGATCTTGTTCAGATGCTGTTTATTGACTGTGATGGCATGGCTTCCATATCAGGGGTGGCTGGAGTCCAGATGGCTCAAAGCACATGTGGGGAAGGTGCAGACAGAACTGCCTGCATCCCTCTAGACCGACATGCCTTCAGGTCTGATCAATCCTGCATGCTTCCCCTCCTGCACCCTGAAGCAAGGCTGGTAGCTTGCAGGTTGCACAGTCCATTTAGAGCTTGTTGCATTAGACATAAAGTACCAGAGCAGGAGAGATGTGATGGTGCTGCAAAGCAGCAGTGGCCATATTCTTTATTTTAAGAAAACACATTTTCCTTCCAAAACTTGGTTCTGGACCTCTTAATTGTCATATGGTCCCCTGCAGCCTCTTTTTCCTCCCATGATTTAGAGCACTAGGTATTGGTGTGGTAATGCTTAGTTGCTGACAATACATCTGTGCTGCCTGGGCATACCTGTACCATATAAACCCACACCATTTAACAAACAAACAAAAAAAGCAAAATGCAACAAGCCAGTCATCATGTAATTTTACCCCAATGCTGAGACAGGAGAGAATGAGATGCTTCTGACTGATATCACATGAAGTATCACCTGCAGATGGTTCAGGGCACCTGCATAATGCACCTGCATAGACTAAACAGAGTTTTGCCTTCCCCACACATACACACATACACTTGTTGGGCTACATAAAAGCTGGCACATGTCCTAAGAGATAGCTCTTTCATGGCACAGTGCTAGCATGTTAGCAGTGTTTGATTTAAATATCTGATTTGAAGGGGAAAAAAAGACCAAGCCTGTATCATAGATTTGCTTCCTATCAGAAGGCAGATGGAATGCTGTTAGATGCAGGAAACCTATATTATTAACTGAAATATAGGTGCTTTCCTTGTTGAAGTCTAACGTAGCGTCTTTGCTTCCATTGTTAACTGAGATCTATACATAGTAAATGGAGTCAATATGATAACTATAAATTAATAGCGATAACTGGGATCGAAAATAGTCATCTACTGTGTGATGAGCTGCTGATGAGAATTGTTCCTCACACTCTGGTCTGTTGCCATCTAAGCTGTACTGAGCGCGTTAAAAGTTATGTATGACACCTCCTACATTTCACAACAGCTTGCTATGGCCTGTACACATTCCTTTCTTTAGCTTCACTGATATTTTATCCATGTACATTAGCAGCTAATTTCAGCTATCAGAAGATCTAATATGCCAAGTTTTAGAAAAATTCCTCTTTGTCACATAACTGAACCTGGAATTACTATTGATTTTTACCAGCCCTTGCTAGTTTCCTTTTCTTGTACCTGAAATCACGAGTGATGCTAATTGTTAACATGTGTAGCAATACGCTCCTGTCACTCTCCCATCGCTGTGTCTCACAGCCCTGCTGAGTCCTGAATCTATGTTTAATTCACTGACATCAGGAAATCCCTAAAGCTTTTACCATGCCCAGAAGCAGCTGCCCTCAGATCTCAGTGACATCTTGGTGAGATTCCTCTGACTGAGAGCAGACCTCTATTTGCAGCATCTACAGCTGAACCAGTCACTCTCCCCTTGGCAAAGGATAAAAAGAGTGCAATTCAATGTATCCTCATCACACTGTTTTCCCCTACAGTTTTGAGTGGTTTATAGTGACATATACTTAGAAAGGCCTTAGAAAAGATTTCTTTAATGAAATTAGAAAGAAGACAAAACAATAAAACATTGCATTCAATCCTCTTTGCTTCATTAGTAGGTTTAGCAAGACCAGACAGGAGAACTGTAATATTTTTCTTCCAGGCAGACTTCAAATTCACACCTATTATGATCCAAAATTATGCTTTTAATTAATGTGTTCCCCTTCCCAATAAATATTAAAAAAGCCCCATGACAGTAAATTACAAGATGTGCTGAGATTCAGAGCTAGTCAGAGCCCTTTGTGTTTTGAGCTTGCTAAGGTCTGGCTTCTCAACTTGATTACTCTGCTGTAAATCACAGACTGGTCAATAATGCCACACAGAAGCAGCGCAGTCAAGAAAAATACTGGAACCAATATAGGAGCTATATGAGCTTCAAGTCCCAAAACTGCAAAGTCCTATGTGCCCTAAATATCCCAAACCTCACTATTTTTTGCAAGTATTTTTATGCTGTTGGTGGGTTTGAGTCATACATGTACAGTTTTTGACTACTGAATAATTCAAGATTTTTACAGATGTGTGTAAAGCAGTCTTGGTACAGCAGGTTAAGAATCAGCCTCCAGTTATGTAACAGAAACGGTAAGATACATAGCTGTCAAGGCACTGTGCTGATACTGTATTGTAAGGATATATCTCAGGATTAATTTGACATTTTTCAGCTTTTGGGGTTTTTTTTTCTTTTTTAAATTCAATCTTTGGCAATGAAGCTGATTTAGGAAAGAATCATTTATGTTACTAAAAGTCTAAATCTATCTCCCTCTGGCTCAATAATATCTTCAGCAGTCAGGACCTACCTGTCTCTATTGCCCATCTGTCTGGCAGATATCTGCAAGGGAAGCACCTCACTCCTCAGATGGTCTTTGAGCAGCAATCAATGTGATGGCAGCACAACTGAACAGTCTGCATAACTCACACCCTTTGAATATCCAGAAAACAGTATCATTTTCACACTGTAGCTTCAGCTTTTCAGTCTCCCTGAGACTTCAGTAGCACCTTTCCTCTTAAAGATAATAAAATTCTCCTGGAAAGAAATGACTAGCTGCCCAGTGTACTTATAATGTGTTGAACTCTCACAAAGAGTAGTTAGTCTGCAGCTTTATAAGTACACATGCATTCGCATATCTACAATCAAGAGACCTTGGCTGATGTAAGTATTGAAAAGGGGGGAAAAATGTGTCTTACCTGTCGGAGTTTATATAGAACAAAAGAAAAGAAGTGGATCCAGCTAGGAAAGCACAAAGAGCCCATGAGCTTCTGTTTCTTTTCATTCAGTTTCACTTCAACTAGCAGAGTGAGGCTGAACAATGAAATAGTTAAATGTTCTGGATTAAACATTTATCTTAGAGCATTTGCTTTTTCACACATAAATTAAATTTTCTTGTTTAATCTCTGCTTTTCTTCTAATTATCTCTCTCCACACACACTAAATGGCTCACAGCTAGCATCTATCTTTAAGCAAGATGATTAGGAAATGCCTGTTGTTGTTGAGCTTTCTTTCTTTAATTTTCTTCCTCCTGCAGCTGATATGCAGAAGTGGTTATAACAATATATATAAAAGGCAAGAATAGAGCCACAATTTAGGCACCTTCTCCTTGAATGCAACACAACTTACATTTTTATATCACATTTTTCCACATTCTTTAATATGAAAATTCCTGTGGTTCTTCCACCTCGACACGTATGATTGCTCTTTCATCTTAAGCATTGATCTTTTGTGTGTATGTATAAGTAATGTCTTAGAAATGAATATCTGGTAAGACTTTATTACAAAGAAGCACAACTTCATTTCCTGTGCATTTTAAGTGTGTGGCTATGAAAATGGGTAAGAAATTAGAAAATTCAGGCCAAAGGATGCAAACAGCATCTTTCTAGAAGCTACATGGCTAAGACCACAGGGCTGGATCCTGAAAGTTCCTTGTGTTAGTTGCAAAAATGATAAGCACAACTCTGCTCCCCCAATGAAAGACAGTCTCCAGCCCTAGACTGGACATTGAAAAACCTTCCTGGAGCACTTATTTTATAAATAGAAACAGGTGTAAATACAGATATATATGATAACAATATATATAGGTAGTAATACAAAGCATCTGTATCACTGCCTTCTACTAGGAAGAATTAGATCTACCCACATGAATGCTGTTGCATATGGACTAAGCTCTCATTTACTGTTGTGAAATTTTAAGTTATCATGTCCTTTAAGAAAGTGACAGCCTTAAAATCTCCAAGTGGACAGAGGTATAGATTGACAGGCAGACAGCTACATCTATACATTCATACTCACAAAACATACACACTTCTCTGCAAGGATGTGTACCTCTAAAGCTTGTTGTTAAGGGCATCATCCAAATGCCACTTGAACATCAACAGGCATGGGGCATCGAACACCTCTCTAGGAAGCCTGTTCCATTGTATAATAATAAAATTATTTCAAAGCATAATAATATGGTTTAACTTTTGGTCAGCCCTGAACTGGTCACCTACTTGGACTAGATAATCATTTTAGGTTCTATTCTGCTCCGTTCTGTTCTGCTCTGTTCTTCTCTGTTCTGTTCTGTACTGTTCTGTTGTTCTGTTCTGCTCTGCTCTGCTCTGTTCTGTACTGTTCTGTTGTTCTACTCTGCTCTGCTCTGTTCTGTTCTGTTCTGCCAGTGAAGCCCTAAGTCTGACTACTCAGAATAAATATTAGGATGCACTGGAAAAAATAAATAGTACATAAGCTGCCATGTCTATATCACCATGAAGTTTAATCCTGATGTGGTTTTTCATAATTACAAAAATATGTCTTTCAATTTACTTTTCTTCATATATATGTCATATCACAAACAAGTACTTCTTACTTGCATTTGTGTTCCGCTACCACAGTTCATCAGAGCATTTGGCCATCATCTGGCTTAGAATGTCTCCAGCCTTGCCAATTAATTGATGAAGAACCATTATGAGACAAATATATCATCTGCATTTTAACTGCTTGAATGGAAGGTTATTAAAGTAATAACTGCCAACATCAAAGCCATTAATAAAATATGGGCTGGGAATAGCAAATTACAAATTTCTGTACCTAGTTCCCAAAATAAATTTGCTCTTGAAGGTAGTTTTAGCACTCATGATGACACAGATGAATGATGCTGATTAAAAAGGAGTGAAGAAAAGATTATCACTTCAGCATAGAAACCACCAGCATCATTATCGGTCTCATATATATAAAAAGTGTTAAATTTTTCAGTGGCTTCATAGCCTTGCTGTGAAATTGCAGGTGTCAGAGCGTAGTGGTAGTCGAGCACAAGATAAGGCAAGAATGGAGATAAAGTAGGTTGGATCAAGAACAAAAGCTCACAAAACACGAGAAGAGATGATAGTTCCGTGGCTTTAAAACAGGCTCTTTGTGAGCTTCCTTTTGTGAATGAAATATTTGTATTGCTTTTGCTGGTGATGAGATGTCCTTTACAACATGAACAGACACAATCACTTTGAAGGAGCCAACAGCTAGTTAATGAGTAAAGATGTAAATTATCAAGAGTGCTTAATGTTGTTTTCACGACCCAAAGACATGAATAAGCTTCCTAGAGAGGGAATGAATAGGACACAGGGCTCAGAAGTACTCTCTGTGCCACATATTTGCAGGGAGACCATAGGTGTGCCTCTTTCTTTCTCTATACTTTTCTTCCCTCTCCCACTCTCTCTGTCTTCTTGTCAATTTAAAATTTAAACTCTTTACAGCAAGACTGGCTCTCAGTATGTGGTTTGTTCAGTCCCTCGCACAATGAGGCACCAATGTAATGCAAATCACTGTATTAAATATTCATACAAAAGCTTCATAGTGTGACTGCATGAAATCAGAACAATCAGGGAACACGCATAATCTGAGCGCCTAGGTAAGATGAAGCACAGAGATTTCGATTACAATTGCAACCTCATTAGAGGAAGTGTGCTGACATAAGCTGTGTTTTCATTGTCGTAAGCCCAATTTCATAACCATGTATTAGAGTTATGAGTTCTCCTAGCAAGCCATAATGTTTTCACTTTTGGCTGTGCAATCACACATTGTTAGCTTAAGACATTTAAACTTTATAAATGGCTCTGTAATACGTGGTCTTTTCAGCTATAAAATTGTTCCTTAAAAAATAATGAGGCATTGGTCACCGGAGTCAATGTCACCTAACAGCAAATAAATTTTGGCAATAAATTAGAATTTAACTACATAACTGCAAGCAATTCCTTCAACTAAGAATTAGTCATATATTTTCTTTCTATCCAATAAAAACATCACTAAAATGCTAGGCTGCGTTCTTGTTCCTATCTTATGCTTTTCTTCAGGAATGGTAAAGGATGTGTCCAGTAATGAATTATTTGCAGCAGTTTGCAGGACTTTACACTGTGAATTTTAGCTGAAATGCCTGGATTGATGCAACCTGTTTAGGAAAGATTTCCTTACTCTGTAATCCAGATAAGGAGACAAAAAACACATGTGGATGGCTTTTTAATGTGAATATACACTGAGTAAAATCAAAGTCACACTCAAAAAAAGCTTTTTTTTTGGCCCTTTATTGAATGATTGAGCCTGTCTCTGGATATATTATTTGTCTATTTAGTCCGTGAGATGTTCAAGGCAGCTTTTATCTCCTGTTCATCATGAAGCATGCTTTTCTTGTAAATTATAGCTCTGGAAGCTCATTATTACTCACTACTTCCTTACTTAAACTGTTTCTTTTTAGAAGAAGAAAACATGGCTGGTGTCCATCACAATGAATTTATATGCAGTAGAGTTTATAGAAATATATTTTTAGCACAGTGGACACAATTGAAATCTCAGGGATTTGATTTAGGATTTGCATTTTGCGCCTCAGAGCTTTAGACCATAGGACTTCAGCATGCACTCTAAAGGCAGACTTTGGACAATGTTTTCAGAAATGCCTAATAACACATCTGAAAGACAAGTGGGCAACAGACTTAACCCCAAAGCCAGCATTTACAGATTATCATAATTTCAAGAAATCACAGCAAGCTGTTATGTCTTTACTACTCTTACCTTCTTCTGGTGTTTGACAAGAAAAGAAATCCACATATGGCACACTGCCTGCAGAGCCTCACGGATGCAACTGCAGATGGGAGCTAAAGCATAGGCAAAGCCAGTGTGGTTCTGTTGCCACCAGCATGATCAGGTAAGGATAAAAACCATCTAACTCCCCCCATTCTTATCACAATTATGCATTAAATTTTAGATGATTGTTCAGAAACCTCATCCACTGTAGGCATAAAAATGCATCGCTCAGAAGCATCCTCAAAGCTCACCTTCAAGAAGCCTTGTGAGATCTTAATCTCTCTAACCCCAGCTTAGAACAACTGAAAAGGGTGCTGGTGTGGAGTTGCACTCCTGTGGCTTCCCCAGAGCTGCCCTTGTGCTGGGGTGTTCACAATGAAGGCAATGATCACTGGTTTTGGTAGCACTTACAGCAACATCAAAATGTATGGAAAGACTTTCCCAATTTCTTTAACAAGACTTGTATTTATTTATTTGATGAAGATAGTTCTTAATGTTAGCCACATATAATAATAATAATAACAACTGTTAGAACCATTATTGTAGTCTCTAGGTATCTGTTTGTGTTACAATAATATCTGACTGCTCCAACCTTTGATCAAAGCTCCATGCTACCAAAACCTTCACCAGCTCCAGATTGACACTGTTTTACACCAAAATCAAAATTCCATTCTACTTTTCCTCAGGCTATAAACACACAGACACATTTTTGTGAGAGAGCCACTTGTTGATGACTGGAAAAAAGAGTTCATACATTATATCCACATCCAAAGAGGAGAGAAGGGTTGAGCAGATCAAGGGTGCTTTTATGGGAGACCTTTATAGCCAAAATGGCAAAGTGGTCAGAAGAGAAAGCAGAGGTTAGATGTGGAAGGTAAGCATGTTCCAGCTTTGCTGTTGGACTGAATATTGGCACAATACTGCGGAGCATGTCTCATTTCCCTTCCATCCACAGGAAGAAAATGCTGGCATACAGCATTGCCAGGAAAACCCTGATCTGGATCCAGGTAAGTCAACAAGTCTTGACAAAGCCTGAGATATGAGCTGGCTGATGCCCTGATCCTTTGGGCTTGGATCACATACTGTCAGCATACAGAACTAGGATATTTCTGCATTGATATCTTAAGGCTTTTGAACTGACTGTACCGAAAGATATCCACAAGATTATATATATATTTTATGCATACTGTCAGAAACTGTTGTTGCTACTGCAGGCTTCTGATTCAACAGCAACATGGGCATATTTCTTTGATAGGAGAGGTTGTTTTTTTCCCCCTGAGAACTTCATGTTCTGAGTGAGTTTATTCATGAACAGTGGAAACATCATTAACATTCACTCTGAGCAAAAGAACAGCTTTGACTGCATCCACATTCATCGGATGTCTCTCTCGATCCCATATGTTGCCCATCACATTAAGCTCTCATTCCCCCCTTTGCTCCCAGTAAACAGAGAGCACGTTCTGGGAAGTACAACAGTGTATTTTGAGAAAGCAAACAATTTTTAGCTGCAAAAACCCACAAATGTTTTGAATGATGAAATGAAGACAGGACATTTCCAGCTACCTTTGCAGGAGTTCCTGTGACGCTGGCACTGGCCTATAGGGACTTTGAGTAGGATTTAATTATGTGGGGAAGTGTTTGTGGCATAACTTATCCTTGTAAATTCTGGGGTTTGCTTTTTAACCCACACTGGGTAACTTTCCCTTATGATTCACGTGTGAATTTCCAGTCTTAAATACTGAAAGGAGAAAAAAAAACAATCAAAGATCCTAAAGTTCTTTAAGCTTTTTTCCCCCACACTAACCTGTACTTCAGAGCTATGCTTGAGGACTGACACTATATGTATAGTTTTGATACTTCTTGTACAAGACACATTTCTTTCCATTGTATTTGTACAATAAGAGTCCATTAAACACATACCAAGGGCAGTTAGATATTATTGCAGCTATCAGATTTATTAATAGTCATTATCACCAACCCCTTTCACTACTTGTCACCAGTTTCTTACACTGACCCTGCAGTTAAGAGAGAATAGCAAATTTAAGGGAAGATTTCTCCTTCAGAGGCAGAGCCATCAGGATCACTTCCTTTTTTTCTTCCTTCTATTTCCAAATCTTAGTGTTTGTATATTTATATCATTCAACCAAAACCAACTCTCTGTATTCCCAAGTTTTCCTTCCTTGTTCTGATGAAGAGAATACATTTTCTGCTCTGAAAAGTTTGCTAGTTAATCATCTTTAAAATGTTTCCAGCTTCATCGCAATCTTAAATGAGCAATGTCAGCAAACACACACTGGAAGAACAACCTGTAAGGTATTCAGATACATCATTGTTACTGACTACAGTATTACCCAAGTGTTTCTACAATGCCTAATTGTATTCCACTTACTTACCCATAGTCACTATGGAAAAAAAAACCCAAACAAAGCCAGACACATACAATCAATCACCCTACAATAATCCTCAGATAAATCAGAGTGGGCCGAATCTTTTAAAAAGAAAATCAGCTTTCCAGTGATTCTGATTGATCTGCCAATGTAAGTCTTCAGAGCTCTTCACATCTTCTACTTGAATTCCTTGTGATAGCTTTCCAAACCTGGCTTAATCATCCCATGAAGGTCACAAAAACTAAAAGGGGTGGACATGACATAGAATGATGTCTGTAAGGTGCCTGGATGAAATAAACTGTAAGGTTTTTGCATGACTGTCTAAAATAAGTGTAGTTCTTAGGCATTCTTCTCACAAATTAATAATAAATCTGCCATGGGGTATCATTTTAATTGAGAAGGGAGGACTTAAAAAAAAACCAAATACTGAAACTGTGCTTTCCTATCTGTTATTTTGAGACAAAGCAGCTGCAGTAGTGGAAAAGATCAGATAAAGCATATGAAAGCATGAAGAGTGCAACCTGATAAGCACCTTCAAAGTCTGTGGACAGTAGTCAAACTGAAGCTGAGGAGTACACCAGTTGATGATTAACTCCAGTAAAAGAAACTGAGCTACTCAGTGACATTCCTCATTTCCAACAGTTTTATGTTCTATTCCTAAGGCCTATGGAAATTCACCTGTGGCTGGAGTCAGCCACCAGCTTCCTGTGGGCTTTCCAGCACAAGAAGCAGAGTACCCAAGACAATGTGGCTCCTGGGTACCAGCAGCTCATGCCCCAAAGCCTATATTACCAAAGAGGAATCTCCTTCTGGGTCCAAATCATATGCTTGACCACAGCATCTCATTTATAACTTCCATGCTTTCCCTAGAACAGTGCAAAAAGTGTGAAGCTTGAAATGGTTTTTCTTTTGTCTTTTTTTCCTTTTTGATAGATAGCTGACAGCTGATGTTGCTCATTGACAGTAAAGAGTAGCTGTCCCAAAGAGAGCGCTCTGCCTCACCAGCCAGCTTTTTGTCAAGCATGAAGATCAGTCACCTTAACAAAAGTATTTGTCACTCGTGCTTTGTTTTTCAGTTGCAGATTTGAAAGTAGTTATTTCTGGTGTTCCCAGAGCTCCTGAAGGCCTCAGACAGCTCCAAGGCCGATTTGGGATGGGCCTAGACTATTTTTTCAGAAGCATATTTTAGACACTGAGGTCTCTATATAAAGGAAGAAACAAAAGCATGATGGAAATGGGAGCACTGGGTGGAAAGATTACTTGCAGGGAAAGGAAGAGAGCTTGATCTTCCCAGCCTGAGCTTGGTGCCCTGCTCTGTGCATCACACAATTCAGCACCTAAAAACACACCAGTGGTTTAGGGAAAGGTATTTGTGGGCCTGAATGAAGTAGGGAGAAAACACAGGGTCCCTCGTGCAGGATCCTGTCTACCCACAGCGGGGCAAGCTGAAGGGTGGAAAGGGATCGGGCAGAAGATTTTGCACATATGGACAGGGAGCAGCTGATATCCCCAGACAAGCACCCAGAGGAGATGGATGATCGGGTTGTCCTTGAGATTTGCTGCCTACTTGTCTGTCCCTCAAGCTCCCTGATAGATTTGGGTTTGAGTTATTGCTGTCAGCCCCTTGGATTAGGTTTCTGTCTGTTTTATAACCCTGTTTAGTACCAGCTTACTCGATATGTCTTTTATATCTCTAATGGTGAAATAAACCGTTATAAATTTACCCAAGAGATGACAGATACACTGCTCAGACATTCTTCTTGATCCAAAGAAACTGCTTTTAATTGTAACTTCTGGCACAGAATGGCTTCGTCACTGCAGATGATCTGTCTTTATACACAGAAACATTTGGTTTGTTTACTGTTACAGAGGAAAAATGTGAAGCTGATAGAAATGGTAAAACTGAAATGTTTATAAAGTCTTTGTAGCTACAGACAGGCTTCACCACTGCTACAGCAGCCACAGCAGGACCAGGTTCAGCCCTTCAGCTGCTTCTCCAGCCCATGACCAAGAGGATATCCATCTTTTAAGAGAGGTGGGCTGCAGCCACTCTGTGTCCTCTGTCTCTGAGCAACTCCTTCCCTGGTTATAGCAGTGTTTTATACTGGTTTTATACCCCAGTATTTCTGTTGTCTAAGACTGACATCCCAACAAGGTCATCATCCTGAAAATCAGACTAGAGAGCTTCAACAAAACTATGTTTTTAATGTTTCTTTATACCTCAAAGCTGACTGCTGAAAGATATTCCTCACAAATTCCCCCCTCTTCCCTCACAGCAAGCTTAACAACATGAAACCTATGTGCTTTTGAAGCCTACAAGCTCCTGTCAGCTCCATTTTTCCTTTCCAGTGGGGTAGGAAGTCTGGCAGCAGTGCCTTTGGTCACACTGCTGAGGAGCAAGGACACTACTGCCATTGCCATTGCCACACTGCTCATTGCCTGGACAGGCACCAGTGCAGGCTTGGCTATTTCTTATATAGAGCTGCAGAAGGTTGATAGCTGGAGCCCAGGTCCCCATGGCCACTTACATTTGTCATGTCATAAATTGACAGGAAAACATCAAATCAGAGATGTGAGGAAAGACGGATAAGCAGACATCTTCCAATATCAAGACTAGGAAAACAAGCCTCTGCACAAATAACTAGCTGGAGTTAACAGCTTTATATTGCATTCTGCTCTAAATGAACACGTTCATGCAGAAACTCCCATCAGCGTGCCTCAGGACCTTTTCTGAAACTCAGTTTCTGAAAAGCATTAATTTTTCTCCTGTAGGCCCTCCATCTTACCAGTGATTTCTAAGGAGGAATTATAATTCTTCTGTGTATTAAACATTTGTTTTTCTCACTCCTGCTTGCTGTCAATAGATTGTCTATTTATTTCATGGGTAGACCATCCTGTGCCTTATGCTGCATTATTTTGGAGCCATTTTTCATACTGATTTTGTAATTTCAAGTGAAGTTCTCTTGAACCTTTCCTTTGACAGCCTAGTTTTCTCTGTGGTAAGCTTTATGGATATTTATTTCCCCAGTCATATATGCAGTGAGCTGTGACATTAACTATTTGAATTATGACAGATCCAGGAGACCTCATTTACCTGGTGCAAGGCCAGCAGTGCCCCAAATCCCTGCCATGGCGTATACCTTAGCCTAATTTCCTGCCATGTGATGTCAGGTATGTAGAGTGAGCAGCTGATCTCTGTATGTAAAATAACTCATTTTCTTTCCCAAAAGCTTTGAATAGACATATACCAAATTACAGATCTGCCTATCTTTGGGAGACCTTTACAAGGAAGTCAGTAGCGGGCCACAAGCCAGATGAACCATCTTGGTGGATCAGAAACCAACCTTAGGCTATAGATGAGTCGTCTAATGCATGTTATAGTTACATGGCACTTGTATGATCAAGTGCAAACCCTAGCTACACAATGACAGAAGTATGTAGATGTAAGACTTAGTAGTTTGTAACAAAACAAGATCATTCAGCAAGATAAGCAGCAAGGTCAATATACCAGCTCACTATATTATCATGGCCAGTTCTCAAAGAAAACAGATTTCAAGCCCTTATTGCTACTGCAGAGAGGAGGTGGTTATACTCTGCTTTCCTTCCAGAAGACAGTGTGAAGTGTCAAAAAGCAGAGTGATTTCTTCTGCTTCCTTCCAAGGAAACAGACCATTGTCCTGCCAGTTAATAAAGTGTAGCCACCTACGGAAAGCTGCAGCAGTCAGAACAAAGACTGATCACACTGCTAGAAGTACAGTTCTCTAAGCCACAGACAATAATAATGTGTGACATGAGTACAACTCACTGTCCCTGATATTCAGCAACATGGTCAAAATCCAGAGTGATATCCATCCATATCTTTTCAAAGCTTCAGGTCCTTTGCTTTTCTCTGCTTAAGTTGCTTTTATGAAAGTATAGAATCTCCAAAACTGATTATTTTGTGGTTGAAGGCATTAGAGCAGCATTGTCAAGATATCCACAGGTTGGTTTAGCTTTGATCTAGCCTCCTTCTCAGTGTGACATATAATCAGTCATTTTGTACAAAGAACACTACTGAACTATAAGCACAGGTGAAGGATTTTGAAAAGTTAAGTCATATAATTCTACTTGTATTTAAATTCAGTAACTGTGATGGATTGCATAATATGTAGTAATTGATATTCTAAATTGAATGGGCAGAAGTCATCAAAAGAAGAGTTCAGGTGGTGAAACTGCAACAGCTGTTTCTTCCTTTTTAATATGAAAGATGGCTAGTACTGAAAACATTGTCTAGTGATCAACTTCTCTGCTACCATTAGCTTCTCCATGAATATGAATGGAAGTTTATTTACCTATAGCTTTTTCTCTCTCCCTGTTTTTAAAGAGACTTACAATGGGAATACTTCTTATTACTGGAAAATAACTGCATTCTGAGGCTATATTCCGTCATTTTATTGGCACTGAATGGTATTCTGTTCTCCAAGCATTCTTACTGAAACCACTGGGATCACTCCTGAAGTAAAGAGATAGTGGTGAAAGAATATTAAACTTTAGCTCATTAAAATGGAAAGAAAACATGAATATTATTTTTATGACTTCCTGTTACTTGAGTTTTATTATTATATTCATAATATAACATTTGCAGAAGGTGCTTAGGTTTTAAGATAACTGTGGAGACCATCAAAATGACAAACACTAACACAAGGTAAGAAAGGGAGTTATTAAAATATAATATTGAAACCCATATCTATTGACAGGCTACTCAGAGCAGAGAATACATGGGTCATTACATATTTCAGTTCAAATTCCAAAGCTGAGACGCTTAATTTTTTTTTTTAATAGGCTCAAAGCAATAACAGATCTTTAAGCAAAGAAGCTCAATATAGCACATTATAGTGTAATAACATTTGGCTTTAAAAACTCACTTCCAAATAAATTAACAAAATGCAGAAACACTAAAACAAGTTTAGGGAGACATCCTTTAGAGACTCTTTATTTTTTAGTTATGCAACCAAAGGCCTTTGGAAATGAACAGGTACACTTCACAAAGAGCTGCATCCTGTCTTTCACTCAGTAAAATTGGGACAGTGATGCAAAATATTGGAGATTTTACTTCCTCTCTAAAGCAATGACAATTAGCATTTTACATATAAGATCAGATTGATTCTTGCAGTCTTGGAAAACAGTGATCATTGCCTTTTTAGGAATAAACTATATTAATATTATGGAAAAATCTGATAATAACAGTTGCTGCATAATTACTCTTGGTCATAGATACAATGGATAAGACTTCCAAAAGTATCTACAAGATGTAGGACTGAAAGTCCTAGTGGCTTAACATCAAGTTTTGCCTTGACGATAAGTATTCTTGTTGCATTTTTAGGAATGCAGAATCAGAATCCTAAATTCAGCAAGTCTACATCTACCTTTAGCCATATCAGTTAGATACAACAGAGCCTTCTGCTGTGCCTCAAAATGTGCCTTTTCAAGTAGAAAGAACTTTTCATCTTCATGGAAAATGATCTGAACTTCCAGGGTCACTTCGTGTTGGAGCCATCCAAACAAGCTTTCCTACTGTTACCATAACCTCAGCGTGCTCCTTTGTAGAAACCTACCAGGCAGACATCTGCTGTCCATTTATCAGAACACAAGGACAGACCCTCTGCTTTTCCACAGGCCCAAATCCCACCTGATGTTCCTTTATTCCAAAACACTATTACTAAGGCTAGAGAAAATCAAGGTAACACAGAATCCCAGCACACAGCCAGAGACTTCATCAAAACACAGAGAGAAAGAGAGAGAAAAAAAAAAACCAACAATAATAAAAAACCCTGGCTTTTAGGTAGCAAGGTTTTCCAGAACTTACTGGGCAGACCTAATGTTCTTAGATGTGTCCAAGCCAAGAATCAAGGTAGAAAGCTAAGGCTTCACTACCCGTCACCAGACTTCTTGCAGGGCAGAAAATACACTTCAGCCGGCTAAAATGGGAATTTAATCAAGTACAATCTAGAGCATCATTTACAGTAACACCCTGGCTCTTCTTAACACTAGCTCCAAAAGAGTTCTCTTTCATATGAGGCTGTGAAAAAAACAAAGGGGAAAAGAAAAGGAAAAAGTGTTCTTTGATTTATAATAACGTGTAAAAAGCCAGAACTCTTTTTTCGGTCAAACTCCAGAACCTTCTTCGTTTTTAACAAAATGACACTAAGTCTCTCCATGCCTTCTGAGAAAAAACAGAAAGAATCATTACAATTTACACAAAAGCCCTCAATATCCTCTAAATTTAGAGTTTCGCACTGTTATCTCACTCACATATTTTATTTCTCACCTGTTAAATTATACTTGCTGGGAACACAGCCAAGGAACAACTGCTGGCATTGTCACTGTTGTAAGGAACAACATTACCGATATTACTTAGAGAACACAGGCGGGTTGTGAGGGTTTTTCTTAAACTTGGAATGAAAAAACATCTTAGAAGCTATTAAAGAGAAGACAAATTAACTAGGAGCTTAATCTGCTGCTTTGTTCTTTCGAAATGGCTAAATTTAATAACTGCGAAGAATTGTTATGGATGTTCAATATCTTGCTCAAGAAAATATCAATCAAACAGATTATATCTCCCCACCACTCCCAACAACAAAGTGAGTGTTAGGAACACATCTCGAATAGATGTGGCAGGCTAAAAGGGAAATACTAAACATTTTCTAATACAGAATTCATTCTCTGAACATGGTTTAAAACAACTAAGTTAATTAAAAACTGTCCAAATATCACGTCTGGAAGTGGAACAAAAAGTGCCTGATTTTGCTTGTAATTCAGCCTCTTTCTGTTCCTGTAATGACATAGAATGCTAGGAGGGAGATGAAATGGCTTGCCTGCTCTGCCCAGGGTAGAGGAGGTGTCAGGGCAGATGGCATTACAGAGAGTAGCATTTTTCCATACACCATGGATGCTCTGCAGCACCGCAGGTGATTCATTGGGTTGCTGCAAGAAACAAACTTTGTGGCAAAACTTCCACTGTTTCTGAGCTTCAGCTTTTACACAGTTCAAGGTGGAATGTAGTTTTTGTACTTATGTTTTATATTTATTTATTCTAATGCCTATTATTCCTAAATATTTCCCAATAAATTTTTGGCAATGAACTGTCACAAAATTGAAAGAGTTAAAACAAAGTAAATTTTGTGCCTTTTCAGATAAGGGTCCTTTCTATATCGTCATCTAGTAAATGCTTGATGCTGAATTCTCAGTGTAGAGTATGCTTGGGTTAGGCTTGGGTTACATGTTTCCAGGAGAACTTGAAGCTGATTAGATTTTCAGCTCTTGACATGCATTGAGCATCTCACTTTTAGGACCTGAAGACCCTCAAATCCAAAGGATGCTTCCAATTAAGACACGCATTTACACTTCATTGAGCTTCTTGAGTTGAATGCACACGTGCATTATCACTGCACCTGAAATTACAATATATATGCAAATCCTGTACCTCTAAACCTTCAGTTTGAAAAACGCAGCTAATCTCACCAGTGACAATGTATTAATACTTCCTCTAGCATTTTTCTCAGAAACACTTAGTACAGAACTTGGCACAATACTGATAATTATGTAATTAGAGAAAAGAATAAACTTTTCATTACTATTATTTTAAATATATTTGTTGTATGATGCCATATTAACATCCAACTGTCAGGATTATGTTGGGGTTGTCTTTCAGACCCAAGCTGCTTATGTGTTTCAGTTATGCAAAGATGGAAAAGTCTGTAATTTTTGGAATGTCTGGTGCATTTCTTCTCACTGTAAATATAGTCCCACTGTGAATGATATTGGTTTATTTTTAAATACTGTCCTCAGTAACCACTTGCAAATGGCTCTGCTTCAAGGCAGACACTCAGATGCTCTGTAAAGATTGTTTATCAAAGAACTACAGAAGGCTGTAAACAAGCTTCAGATATAACATAAATGCACTGCTGTTACAAATACCTTGTCTTTGGTGAATTCTTGGCTCCATAAAAGTTGCTGGGAATTTTGCCATTGACCTGTCTGGGGCCAATATTTCAACTATTATTTGTTCTGTTTTCATGGAGGACTATTGGGAACTGCAGCACATCCCCCAGTGAAAAAAAGATCTAATGCTTAGATCTTAGATCCACTTCAAAAGCATCATGCAAGCAGCAGCCCGGCATCCTCAGCATCATGCTGGAATGGCTATGAAGGCTGAACATCAGCTTTCAGATAAAAAGTTCCCTTCCTGCAGCCTCCCCAGCTGGGAATAGGTGAGGAAGGACTAAGCTCCCTCTAGTTTCGCAGCATCACATAATGGTGCAGGTAGGAAGGTACTTCTGGAGATCACCTTGTTCATTCACTTTCTCAAAGAAGAGTCAGTGAAAGCAGGATGCTCAGGGCTGTGTCCAGCTGGGTTTTTAATATCCCAAATGATGGAGATGAGAAAACCTCTCTGGGCACCCTGTGCCAGTGTTTGACCACCCTCACAGTAGAAAAGCTTTTCTCCCACATTTAAACAAAATTCCCTGTATTTGAGTGAATGTCCATCGCCTGTTGTCCTCTCAGTGGGAACTACTGAGAAAAAAGTCCAGCTCTATCATTTAATCGCCTTCATCAAATATTTATAGACATTGATAAAATTCCTCCTCACCTTCTCTTCTCCAGGTTGAGCAGCCCCAGCTCTCTCAGCATCTCCCTGTGTAGTCCTGATTCAGAAAAGCAGTTAAGCGTGTGTTTATCAGAGCTTTGTGTTGAAAGGTCATTGTATTTCATCGGGGCATGCGGAGACATTGAAATTCCATCCAAATCCAGAAAAAAATTTCCAGTATTTTAAAATTATCTGCAAAAGAGAAATCTATGGACTCAGTATCAAAGCAAGTCTTGAAATCCCGAGCCTCACAGCCAGTGGAGATATGGAGTCTGCAGTAGCCCATCTGGAGGGCTGCCCTTTAGTTAGGCCATGAGACATCCCTTGTCTGCACCTCTGCAACACTCCAACTTCCATTTCATATATTTGAGGCAATATAGTTCTATTGCACAGCTTGTTTATTTCAAACACAATAATTTACTTGAAAGTCACAAAAGAAATAAATTTCCCCAAAGAGAGTTATTTAAATTAAAGCATTTCCTGCAGAACAGAACTTTAAATTAGAAAATGAAATCACATACAGGCATAAAGTTGACATTTCAGTTTAATTAGGAAGACTAGTGTACAAATACTTGTTGTTAATACCAAACCAAGTCAGACTCCAAACCGCTTATAATAATGAAATTAAAATTAGGTGCACAGATGAGACACTGAGTGAAAACTTGGACTGCTCTGTACTAATTCTGATAGGCAAAATTCATCCCATTACAGAAGATCAATAAATGGTTCATATATCACTATGCACCACCTGAGGCCTTGCTTCACACAGTGGGCAAGGTCCTCATATTAAAATTCAGAAATGTGAGCTTTTGAATCAGTATTTCTAAGATGTTAAAACTTTGCACTGCTGCTTTACATTTCTACATGGGAAAATTATATTCTCACTCTCATAAATTATTCTTTGACCTATATATGACAAGCTTTAAAAAAAACCCACCAGCTACCATAAATAGAAAGAGGCGAATAGGTCCTGTGCTGAACTTCTGTAGAAGGATGGATTTCTTTCACTTAGAACAATTTAATTTGCACTTACTTCAGCCAGGAATTCCTCGTGTTATATTAGCAAGCTGAAAATAGTCTGTATGGGTATGCCCAGCAAAATGGCACTGTATCACAACAAAAGGAATTAGGTTTCATTGGAAGGAATTCAACTAAAAAAGCAAACTGCACCAACAGATTGCACAGTGGAGTTCATCCATCTCTTCCTTTGGTGGTGTCTGGACCAAGATATTTAGAAGACTGGGCTGTAAATGAAGAGCCCCATAGAATACAGTTGTCAGGCATGTACTCAGAATTCAAGGCCCTCTTCTAACCGACCCATTTACAAATGTAACCTTCAACCACATAGCCTATACTCTCATATAGCTCCTGCAGAGGCAGACACCTCTTTAATGATGGTTCACCCGCCTCCCCTTGAACACCAACCTCAAAATGCCACTTTGTGCCTGGGTTTCCTTGTGGCAAGGAGAACAACTGGGGCTGGCAGGACAGCGAGTCTAATCTCACCCATCATTACCCTGGCCACAGGGATGCATTACTACACAGGGGGAAACACTCTGTGCCTAGCTAATAACTGATGAAAAACACACACAGGACACCAGGGAGTAGGTCATGACTCCTTTACCCAAATTTGCCTGGATCAGTGTTCATGGTGCTTTGCTTCTGATTTGCAATCTACAGCCGAGCTCTGGGTAGGACTCCAAATCAAACAGCAGCAGAAGCAGCACCAGAGACAGCTGTGTGAAAGGGGAATTCTCCAAGAGCATTTGTTGGTTTTGTTCGTAGATTGAATAAAAAATATTTCAATTTAAACATAGTCACAGATGTTCTCTGGAACATAGACCCATTTAATGAAAATGTCCTTTTGCTGCTCATTTCTGGTGGCTCGCAGCAAAACACTGACTTTATGGAATGACCAACACTGGTAGCCAGTCAGATTATTATATTTGGTTCTTTGAAAACCATTAAAGTGCTTGCAATGGTTTGTGATGTCATAGGACACATGGTCTACACCAGGCATCTTCAGATACTATTCAGGACTGACTTCCTTTGCATTCAGAACTGAATTAAGAGGCAGCTGGAATATTAAATGCAGATTTGTGGGAAATAAAGTGTCCAATTTGCATAAATGCCTATATTCCAACAAGAAAAAAAGCAGCAGAACACTTCCTTAGGTACCCTTTCAGAGTGATTTCCTGGTGTGAGATGTACCCCTCTAAAGAATAACTTAGAACAACCCTCAGAATGATGATCTGCAAAGAAAACCCTGACTCATGGTGGCTCTTCTTGTCTGGCTATTAATATTGTTGTGATTTAACTTGTATGGCCCCATTTTTCTAGGCACATGTAAATTCTTAAAAGGCACATCCTTCTTGGAAGCATTTGCAGTCTTCTAATGTCACATAGCATGCTGCATTTTCATTAATGCAATTTGGGTAATGCAGTCTCATCTTATTACACTTCTCGTTAACAATCTACAGTTTATCAAGCAAGGTATGGGTCTGTCACTAGGACTTCTCTTGAACATAGACCCTAACTCTCATGATCCTCTGCGAGAGGCAGTCTCTCACCATTTTGGCTGAGTCAATAAGCTGGGAAAGGAATGGGGACTAAGTCACAGACCATATGTTGGATGCACTTGGATCACCACCCTTGTTAACCACTAAGTGATCCTGCCTTTTAACCTATGAGAAAATCTCATTAATTGGGAAAGAGAAGACATCACACAGTAAACCTTGTGGAGATCTGCCATCTACATAATTTTTATGCCAAATGTCCACAGGCTCCTGTACTTCTGAGAACTACTCATGTGAGAGCTCAGCAGATGGACTGATGAGGAATTTTCTAGTGATTGGGTTACTATCCAAAAAATACCATTAAGGGGAGTAATCACAGCACCCAAGTTTGGGCCAACTTATCTATATAATTTCCACTGCAGCTTTGCCTATATTGCATAGAAAAGCAGGTTATTCTGATCTCTGACTCATCTCTATTCCAAGAACTAAGAAAAAAGTTCAGGAGGAGGCCAGCTAATTATATTACGCACCTAGAGTTAAAATATTTCTGTGTTCTCTGCTACATAAAAAATGTTTCATCTTGATTTCAGTGAGACTTCACTTCAAAAAAGGAACAGAACATTTTGACCTCCAATGACATTTTGTTTCCATATTCAACTTTTGTCTTATATATTAAGCAAGTGAAAAAAGTTCAAAATAATTGAATGCTTTACATTTTGTTATCAAAACAAACCCTTTCAGTTTTCTTTGTATTCAATGTTTTGCTTGAAGCATGGGGTTTTTTTAAGGAGTTTCATGGGTATTATTTTAACAAGCACATTGGTTTCACCCCATTTTGGAGTGGAGTAAATACATCAGGATCACATAGTTACTCAGAAAACAGAAAATCTTGACCATATGCAGCTTCACTCAGCAGTCATTCACCTCCAGACCAGAATTAACTGCTTATAACTCTAAGCCAAGACACTGGGACTGTGTGATGGAAACTGGATGAAGTGCATTAGCTTGGGATGGATACAGCAAAGGTCAGGTTAGATGATGAACTGGCTGATTCTGGCTTTTACTCCAGGAAATTTTGCAGCCTGTTTCAGGAGTGAGGTATTGCAGTTTCCATAGCCTGTGTAAAGCAATTTGTCAAGTCTCAGGAAAACGAGTAAAGCCAAACCTCTAACAGGATCATCAATTGTTTTAGGTTTAAGTACAGAAAAGAAAGGAAAGAAAAGACACAAGACATATTTGCAGGTCTGTAGAGTAGCTAGTTCTTGGATTTATGTCTTGACCCCAACTACTGATGCAGATCTCTCCCATAGTATATGAAGTAGCAATCAATAACTGACTCTGTCACCAAAGTAATTTCTGAAATACCTCCTTACTTCATTCCAAGACTTCAGCCTTTTGAGTTTTCACTCAAGAAGCATTTCAGCCTCCAGTAGTACCACCACAAAGCTGTCAGAGGGCCAAACCATCTGCCCAGAGCCCAGACCAGCTGCCATCTTTCTAAACAGCTTTCGTATATACCAGGATTGAGCTGCAAGCCAGGGTAATTATATAGGCAGCCTCCAGCTTGGACTTCATCATTCTGTTTCCTGAGGTCTCTTTTGAGCCTCTTCAGCTGTATGACTGTAGATTCATTCATTCTTCCAAAGTATCTGTTAGCATATGTTGTTAAGAGCTCAACATATGGTGAGTGTACATCCATCCAGGCACACAGAAGTGCTTGTGGACATTGGACCAGGTGAACAAAGACTGCCCACATGTGCTGTCACAGGGCCTAGCTCGTTCCTATCTTGTGTCAGAAGAGGCCACAGTTTTGTTTATGTGGTAAACTTGCATCTCGCCACTTCCGAATGGAATACGTGAGGATTTGCTCAAGATGATTGATTTTGACATATGCAATCTTTCTGTATGTTTGCATTCATGGGGTAGGAAACACCTGCCTTGAACTCCAGATGTGTGGTAGGAGCAGCAGCATCATGAAGTGATACTAACGGACTTTACATATGGCATCCTCCTGCTAGAGCATTTGGTACCACAAGGTCAAGGTAATTTTGTCTTGTAGAGGACACTGACAAGCACCACAAACGTGGTTCAGAGAAACAGAGGTTGCCAGAGGTGTACAGAGACAGGTTTGATGTCTACAAAAGGTCTGGAAATCAAGAAAAAGACTCCTAATCTGTGGATTCCCAGTGCCAACATCCATCCAAGTTTACAGGCCAATGACTTTTTTCCTGAATTAAATCCAGCAGATATTCATGCTGCTTTTCTTGGTCAAAATACCTGGATTTTTTATTACCCCAAGGGAACCTTGGGAGCTGCAGCTGGGCATCAGTGGCTGTTGATCTGCATCCGCATTAAGCAGAGGAAGAAGTACCCAGCAGTGAGGTGATTAATCAAAACACCGTAAGTTTAGCCATTTGACTGATTAGATTCCATGTAATACGATGCCCTAACCCTGTTTCTGATCTCATCATTGCAAGCTTTTAAACTCAGTTGAAATCATGAGGGACTCCATGAAATGGCTATGGCCCATTTTTTAACTCACTCTCTTTTTAATTCTTTAGTTCCACTTGAAAGAAAAAGATTTAAGATTCTCTCCCCATCACGCTTTTTTTGGCATCTTTAGATGGATATTCTTCTAATTCCTAAGTCCTAGGGGACAATGGCAATTGAAAGTCTTGAATGTACTCTCGGCATGGAGAGCACATAAATGCTTTTCTATTCCAACAGCACCAGGGAACAGAACAAGGTCAGGTACCATCATCAGTTCTTTTTTCTTTTTTCATTTTTTTAAACTAATTCAAGGAAAACTCATAAATACTTTTCAAAAACAAAGCCATATTCACCTCTGTCTCCATCATGATTCACTAGATCTTCATCTACCAGAAATGTGATTGAAAATTGCTGCTTCATTTCAAACCAAGGCTTTTGTCCACAAGCACATAGATACAATTTATCTCCCTCCTAGTCCTCTGCTGTTCAGACTTCCACATCTGAGCTAGTCCTTGAAGGTCCATGCTGTAGCCATGGGTCTCATGACTACATTCATGAATACTTCTGACATCTGCCTTAACAGGTCGTCACCCTATGTTGTAGGTGAAGGATGCACTGGGTGGATGGATGAATGACTCTGTGGTCACACATCAAGAGCCCTTTGGAAATGGGAGAGAAATTGCCCCTGCCAAGGTATGCTTCATCTTGTCGGTTTTAGACATCCACTTGAGAAAGAGATGAATCACACCCTGGAGGTTTCTGCTTATCTCCTTTTATTAGGCACAGATTCAAGACTGACTATTTCTCACCCAGGCATACCTATTGGAAAGGTCTATATCCAGACAGAGGATTTTTTCCCCACCTTACTTTCTCTCTTCTACAAATATATGGTATGACACAATTTATATGCTGCATCTCTGTAAAGACAAGGGACTCTTTTTTCATGCACACTAATCTCCTGACCTGCACCTCAAAGGCTGAAAAATAAAAGATGATGCCCTACCTTTTGTTTGGTTTATTATAATGAAAAACCTATCAGTTTGTGCCCTAGGTGTGATTTGCACTGAATGATGTGCAGTATTTTCCTTCCTTTATTGGCTGTGCCAACATTTTAGGAATAAATCTAGAAAATGTGTGAATTCTAATATCTGTGCATGTGAGTTTAGTGCCTTTATATAGACGAGTTAACTCAGTTTGCATCAGCCAATTTATTTCTTGGCAGCTTCTCAGTTTTGAGGTAGAAAGTACGTTACTTGTGAAACCATCTACATCTTTCCATGGATTAATTCCTCACTCCTTTTCTGTCTGCAGCCTGGAATTATTTCTAAATTGAAGAGGGCTGTGGTCTTAGTTTAGTTTTTTTAATGTTTTTTAATGGTAATGAACAAGTGGAAATTGTCACACCCAACCGAGCTCAGTCATTAACAAAGTTAAGTAACAATCAAGGCAGATACTTTTTTCAATCTTAAACTTCTGTTTTGCATCAGAACTAATTATTTCAACTTAAAGCCTGGCACAAACTCACCCTTATAATCAAAGGGAGGTTGCAATGAAAAACCTGCACCTTTATAAAGAAGCTTGGCTTTAAGTCATCTCTGACTGAAACATCTGAAGACCAATATTGCACAGCCCCCCGGTGTATTGGATTATTGTGAACATCCTGCTGGCTATAAATCAGCTTTCCATATAATTGTGCTCTTATTTAAAATTCTAGTGCACCCACAGTACAGCAAGAGAAACTGATAAGCATTTTGTAAGGTTATGAAGAATTAAAACTCTAGATAAATGTCAGAGAAAAGATAGTAGGCCATAAATCATCACTTGATGGCATCAGGTGAAATAACCTGGTCTTCCCCCACCACCCCAGGGCAAGCAACCCTGAATATGTTAAATGCTGAATTTATCAGCAATGCAATATCCCCACTGACACTTAGATATGAGGCTATTTCAGCAGCAATGGAGAGTTTGTGTTTCATCTTACAACTCTTTTGATTTTCTTGGGGACAGGATGTCTTCAGCGACAGATAAAAATAGGGCAGAGTGGTAGCAAAACTTAAGATTCCAGCCTTACAAGTGATTGCCTCGTATCTGCCTTCAAAAGAGTTGGGAAATAGATCTATCCGTATGACAAGAGTAAGACAATTTCTCTTCCATCTTTGATAATCATGAATGCTAATGGTATCTCTGCAGTGATGACTCGTGACATTACGGCAACCCAGGCACTCAGGCTGCCTGATGCAGCCTCTCCGTACCTAGATACATGCAAAGCAGTGAAGGAAGAAAACCAGCCCAGCCTGGAACCAAAGGGAAATCATTAAAAAATGCTTCCAGATCAAACCAATTTTTTTCTTTTGTCTCCACATTTAACGCTTCATTTCATTGCACAGTGGCAGGGGGGAATGTTGTCATCTGGCATTGGTAGCAACATCATATAAAATGCAACACCCAAAGGAAAAAAAAATTGTCTATTTTTTGCTTGAAAATTGGAGTCAGATTTTCAGAGGAAGGGAGCTAAATCATGCCTGCCAAATAGTGAATCCTTGCAGGCACATGCAGCCACAGCCACGCAGCACATACACACAAAGCCCTGCCAAAGCTGGGCTGAGGAACTGCTACACTGCTCCTTATTCCTCCCTTTATTCCTCCTCTTCAATCCTCCCCTTTATTTCTCCCCACAGAGCAGAAATATAACTCTGGGGCCTCTTTCCCACCCTGTGACTCCCAGCATCAGTTTCTCCTGTACACAACTGGGGATCTCAAAGCAGGATGGTGGCCACTAATTCCTGTTCCTAATGAGCACACTGCCCAGAAGCTGGGAAGAAAAAGCCTCCCATAGGAGGTCTTCATCTGCAAAGGAGCCCTTGCAAAAGGGACACTGCTTGGCACGCTATGACCTCCACAGTTGTGCAGCTGCATCACTGGGTTCAGGTGAAGCTCTTAGATCATGTCTTTTGCACACTGTGGATGCTTTGGTGCACTATTTGATAACATTCTTGTTTGCAGCCATCTATGAAGAAGGATAAAAATGGATCCCTCTTATTGAAACGGAGATCCCTGTGTAAATAATCACTGCTCTGCTTTTCTCACAAGTAGAGGCCCATGCATATTTGGGTGGGAAGCATGATTCAGAGAGATCCCTTGGGAAGCACAGAGCAGCAGGCGTTCTGGCAGGGGATGTAGCACACTTTGAAACAGTATGGTGTGCACATACTCTTCCTCTGCATAGGCATTAGTTAGCTGAAAAAGCCAGACCAGATAGCTGGAGGTGTTGGCAATATTGCACTGCTCCATCTCGGGGGTGATGACGACCCATGGGGTCGAAACGCTGGGGACCATTTGAACAGAATGGGGCTGCCCTGCAGACTGGGGCAGGGCCAAACCCCTCTGCTACTTGAGACTTTGCTCAAGACTTTCATTTTTGTAGGGTTTGAAGAGCATCCAAAGAAGTTAAAACCACAGATGGGATGAAGTGAACTTGGATTTAAATTTGGATTTCACACTGCACATATGCATACGCATACGTGCACAGAGCACAGCAGCTTCTCTGATTCCAAAAGATGGGTTTGAGCCACTTTTGAGACACAGATCAGCCGTGACACTGCATCCCTAAATCACTCACACCCCTCTGAATTACAGGCACAGATATTGGGGAGATAGGGGAAAAGGGAGAAGGAAATCTCTTTTCCTCTCCAAAGATATGTTTTAATCAATCCACAGCATATACATGCTGTGTTTACATATAACAAACAGAAAGTAACACCTCTCAGCAACAGGCTTACTCCACTGATTTTCTGCGTGGTTACCTTTCATACATGAGCAGAAAGGACCGAACCATTATTTCTCACTGCAGCTCTCAGCAGCTCTGAAAGGACTTCTTTCCCTTCCCCCAAAAGGGAAATGTCTAAATGCTCAGGGACTCTTTGAATTTTTCAGTAGCTTAAGCTTCTGCCTTACTCATTTGCACTTACATATCTACAGAGAGGACTGGGAAATCACATTAAGTCTCTGATTTGCACTTGCGCTACATATCCCCTGAGCTTATGTGGGACTTTGAAGAGGACTTTCAAACTGGGAGAAGAGTTTGTTCTGTCTTATTTATTTATATTAGCTGCCAGGTTACATCAGCTGAAATTGCCACTTGCCTGATCCTCAGATAAGACTGCATGGGCTTTTAGACATCTGGATCTCCCAGAAGGAAGGAAGGAAGGATGCTCTTGTACCATATCTTGTAAGCCAGAAAACTGGCTATCTAATTTTCTTCTCCAGAGGTCCAAGGGATTTTGGGGAAAAAAAGCTGTATTCTCCTCTGCTTTGTGCCTTGTCTGTGCCACAACAAAGAGGTTCAGTGCAAAAGGGCTTTAAATCAGAGCAGCCAGGTCAGGAGTACTTGTTCGAGGTGTAAACAGTGCTGTGAGGTAAATGGGATGCAAAGCAGGACAAGCTTTGTGCCTTTGTTTCATCACCTGTGAAGTGTTTTGTGATTTGGTTTTCTTTGCATTTCCAAAGTAAAATTGAAAGCACCAGGAAAGTAAAAAGCAAGCTATGAAATAGCCATTCTTCATATATGAAATAAAATTATAGCTCTGGCAATTGTCACTGAAGATCCTTGACTACTTTATGCAAGAATATAGCTTCTATTTTGATGCCGGATCATATTCTTACTTAACCAGTTGTATTCCATGTGTAAAATACCCTTCTTTGATGGTTTTGAATACTGTTGTCAAATACTTAAGAAGCTTCTCCTCAGAGACAGAGGCATTTCAATGGTGGAAGAAGAGACTACATGTGCAATTTAAATATCCCTTTTAGCATGCAGATGTCATTGGTCACTTGAGGTGAAGAATACGGAATACCATGACAAAGTGTTTCATTTATTGCACGTCTGAGTTCATAATTTCTTCTTCAACTCTGCTATTCATAAAATGTGCATTTTGTCTCTGAGCCCAGAAATAGAAACCTTGTGTTATTTGCAATATGAGTTCTCTTATTCGTGTTCTTGGGGGGAAGAAAAGGAAAACAAAAACAACTCACGAAACCTGTGAATTTCTAACATCAAAACAAATGTGGTGCCTTTTATCTTTAACCTCCTTCAGCAGCAAGGTATAATAACTACATGCAAACAGCATTGATTGAACAAGATAAGGCTGTTCATACAAGGGGAAAAGAAAAGCTTCCAACTCAAAGAAACATTTAAGAAATGCGTGTGTGCATATACGATAACTCCCTTTTGCAAAGGACATAAAAAAAAGCTGCATGTCCAGTTAATTATGATTGCATATTGGGGTTTCATTTGCAGCTATTGGTTCCCATTGGAATGGATGCTGGGACTGCTGTTCTGAAAATCAACCCAAGAAATCTCCTAATCTCTGCAAATGCAGCAGAGCCATGGCAAGAAAAACCATTAGGAAAGAAACCTATTACTCCTGCAAAGTAAACAACAGAATGTTTTCCACCCCAGCAAAACGTTGAAACTTCTTAACTATGCCAATGCCCTGTTAAAGACAAACAAAAGTGTTGCAATAGCCATTGGAGCCTTTCAGCTTCAAGTATGTACTCAGGAAGGTTCCCCTTGTGAGGTTAATGTCTAATGAATATGGCAGGAGAACTTGCTGGTTCTGGCTCTGTCAAAAACTGGCTGCACAAAGCACTAAACACACAGAAAGGAGCCACAAGTGAACCTTTTCTCTTCATGCTGGAAAAAAAAGGTAAGTGGGAAAACATTTCAGAGGCCAAGTTTGATTCCCAAGCACTTTAATTATGTATTTATTTATTTGTCAAACCCTATTTAAAGGTGAGGGACAAAAATGCTCAAATCCTGTTTTCTAGGTGTGTGGAAAGTGATAAAAGGGAAGACAAAAACTGCAGAATGCAAAACACTAAGGAATTAATGAACCAAAGGGAAGCATCAGAGTAACAGACGACACATCATATGTTCCAAAGCCATAGAAACACAGAGCCTTGATAGAGGGGAAAGGTGCCCAAAAAAGAGAAACCCTACCTTCTGCTACAAACCAGATGTGGGACTTGGAGGAGACATGAACAATTATGGGATAAAGGGATCTTGAAATGAGAAACAGAAAATGTATATGTAATGTATAGAAAATCATACATGTGATATATGCAGTATATCACCACCATTTCTCCTGGTTGGCCTTGGATTGAACCTTCTGCTGAGCACTGTATCCAAATGCATGAGTACTTTTCTTCTAGCAGTCATGGTTAGATAGGTGCTTCAGTGCCAGGATGAATCAAAGTCCTCAGCTGTCTCTCTCATGCCACCCTCCAGTGCTTTCCACTTGTTATTTATCTGAGTAGTCTCCACTGCTGCCTGTGAGTACATTCCCCACATAACTAAGCCCCAGGCAAGGAATTCCACTTGAGCGTGTGTCCCGATGTTCTCCTGCTGCTCTCAGGTTTGACACAAGCTAATAAAAGCTTTGTAATATTTATCTTTTCTGCTCCCCTTGAACTTTTGTTTTCCTTGATGAAGTCTTTTATACACCTCAAACTTTACAAAGATCTCGGTGCACTTTCTCCATCCAATGTGAATACCAGGCAGTGACCAAGCTGCCCCTTCACTCAGGTTGCATTCTGCTGGAGCTTCCCACCGCTGCAGCTCATTCACACAACTCACCAGAGCAGCTCTTTGGCCTTGCTCACTGTCCATACTGTGGCTGAAAGCTTTCTTCCACATTGCTTGCAATGTTCCTGCTTTGAGCAGCTGTATCCCCAGAGATGGGCTTCAAACTGTGAGACAGAAGTTGTTTATAAAGAAACCTTGATGGAATAAAGCCTAGGTGACAGGCACCCAGTCCCAGAGACAGCAGGAAGCTGGTCATCGCCAACTGAAAGCTGAGCACAGATTAATTCAGGCTAGAAGTGAGATGATACCTCGTTTCACTGATGAGCGTAGCTGAAAGAGTTTACAACTGTTAGAGTGAGTTTCCCCTATTAGTAATTTTGAAATCAAGACTACATTTATTTTTGGAGGCTTTTTTCTGAAACCTTTACTCCAGTTCAAACAAGAATTACCTCAGAGAAGGCAACAGGATTTTGTTATATAAAGAAGCTACCTGGTCCTACACCTGGGTCAGAACAACCCCCAGTACCAACGCAAAATGGGGGATGAATGCATTAAGGGCAGCCCTGCAG